>JAZBGX010000277.1:0-37693 GCA_037414775.1 Zonitis immaculata
TATATGTATTTGATTTTTTCTTTATTATAGCGAGCTGGTCCTAGTTATCGTTCTGGTCCAGCTTTTTGTCCAACAATAAATGCAACTGTAGGCAATTCACCTGAAATCCTAGTAGCATCCGGAATTAAAAAGGCTATCAAAGTTAAAGTACATATAATAGGACAATTTATAGTACAGACACGTTTCGTATGCCAGTTTAACATCGAAGGTAGAGTTACTAGTGTGAATGCACAGCTACTAGGCGACACAATTTACTGTGATCCAATGGAATTTTCTTATACATCTCGTGCACCAAATATAACAGCTACATTTGCTGTTATCTGGGGCGGCTCTAAACCTTTAGACAATCCTGACAATATTCATAGTAAGTCGTCTAAAAACATCATGATGATGATGATGATGATAATGATAATTGTAATTATAATTAATATAAATTTCTTTCTTGAATTCTAGTTGTAATTTATCGTTGTCGTGATATGGCCGATAATTGTGGTATGTGTTTAGCATTAGCAAAGAAATACGATTGTGGGTGGTGTCAAAGTTCAGATCGTTGTGAAGTTAAAGATCAGTGTGAACGTGGCTCAACTGTATGGTTAAATCGTAGTCAGACTTGTCCAAATCCGGAAGTAACGTCTTTTAGTCCGGAATTAGGACCATGGGAAGGTGGTACAAATATTACTATTCAAGGCATAAATTTAGGGAAAACATTTCAAGATATTTACACTGGAGTGAGCATAGCTGGCATTAGTTGTGAACCATATGAACATCTTTATATTAAAACTAAACAAATTGTCTGCAGGGTATTAATATTAAAATAAAAATATTATTAATAAAAACATAATATCTATAAATATAATTTATTAAAGGTTGATGGTCCAGGTACTCGTGAACCTAGACATGGTCCTGTTGTTGTCCGAGTTGAAGATTATCGTGGTGAATCAAAAACACATTTCAATTTTGTTGATCCAAAAATTACAGGAATCTCACCAAAATACGGTCCAAAATCTGGTGGAACTATGTTGCAAATAACTGGACGTTATATGAATGCTGGAAGTAATATTCTCGCTTTTATTGGCGATTTGCCCTGCCGAATTCTATCGTTAGTTTTATTATAATTTCAATATAATATTATTTGGTATATATGTTTGTTTTTGTGTTAATTTAGAACTGAAGAAAGTCAAGCATTATGTATTACAAGTGCTTCAGATCGTACTGAAGCGAAAAAATTACGAATGCGTTTTGATAATGGTGATAGATATTTTGATCAAGAATTATTTGAATATGTTGATGATCCAGTTATTGAATCAGCTGAATCTGGTGTTGCTAGTCAAATAAAAGTACCTAAAGGTATACCAGCTGGTGGAATACGTATATCTGTAACTGGTCGTAATTTAGCTTATATACAAAAACCCCAAATGTATGTTTATTATGAACAAAAAATGTTTGTTAGTGTAAGTATTTCTAATTAAATAAAAGAATAATAAAAATAATATGGCACCTTATTGGTAACTACTTTTAGGAATGTATTGTATTAAGTAATACAAGTATGACTTGTAGTAGTCCAATGATAGAAGCTGATGAAAGTAAATTGGACGCTGATAAACCGTTGAAATTGGAATATGGATTTAGGATGGATAATGTATCGGGCGTTCAAAATTTAACATTCAACAAAGACTTTACACCATTCTTGTTATATCCTAATCCTATATTTGTTCCATTTGATAAAGAAGTTAAATATTATAAATCGGAATACCTTAATATAAATGTAATAATTTTTTTTCGTCTAATATTTATAGATTTTATTTATATTTAATTTAATTAAATTTAATTTTTAGGGACAAAATATTGACAGAGCATGTCAAGAATCTGATGTTGAAGTACGTATTGGTAATAGTTATTGTAATGTAACATCACTGTCACGACAACAATTAACATGTCGTCCACCAGAAACTCAACCACCTGGTCTAGATAAAGATGGTCAACCAACTGAAGAAACATTACCAGAAGTTGTTGTTATTGTTGGTGGTAATTTACGTTTCAATATCGGTCATTTATCATATTCACCAGCACAAGGCTTAAATGGTCCAATTGATCAACCAATAATGATTGCTGGTGTTGCTATTGTTGTTGTAATATTTGTTATATTTGTATGTTTCTTAATTGCATATAGACGTAAATCAACTGAAAGTAATCGTGTGTTAAAAAATATGCAAGAACAAATGGATATACTTGAATTACGTGTAGCTGCTGAATGTAAAGAAGCATTTGCTGAATTACAAACCGAAATGACAGATTTAACTGGCGATTTAACATCTGGCGGTATACCATTTTTAGATTATCGTACATATGCTATGAAAATATTATTTCCAAATGTTGATGATCATGCTGTATTACAATGGGAACGGCCCGAATTAATACGTAAAGAAAAAGGCCTACGTCATTTTGGACAATTAATTATGAATAAAACGTTTTTATTATTATTTATACGTACATTAGAAAGTAATAGATATTTTTCTATGAGAGATAAAGTCAATGTTGCATCATTAATAATGGTAACATTACAAAGTAAAATGGAGTATTGTACCGATATATTAAAAACGTTATTAGCTGAATTAATTGAGAAATGTATGGAAGGTAAAAGTCATCCGAAATTATTATTACGTAGAACAGAAAGTGTGGCTGAAAAAATGTTAAGTGCATGGTTTACATTTCTTTTATATAAATTTTTACGTGAATGTGCTGGTGAACCGCTTTTCATGTTATTTAGAGCTGTTAAACAGCAAGTTGATAAGGGACCCGTTGATGCTATCACATCTGAAGCTAGATATTCACTTAGTGAAGAGAAATTAATCAGACAATCAATAGATTTTAAGCCTATGGTAAATTATTAATTTCTTTCTTTTATTATATACATATATATATTTATGATTATTTCGTGTGTTTTCAGACTGTTTATGTTTCTATATCTCAACAAACAATATTTACGGGTGGTTTGGACCATAATACTGATAATGTCCCTGTTAAAGTATTGGACTGTGATACAATAAGTCAAGTAAAAGAGAAAGCATTGGATACAATATATAGAGCAACACCTTATTCACAACGTCCTCGAAAAGATGATTTAGATTTAGAATGGCGTACAGGTACATCAGGTAGATTAATATTATATGATGAAGATAGTACAAACAAAATAGAAAGTGATTGGAAACGACGAAATACATTAAATCATTATAGAGTACCAGATGGTGGTTGTTTAAATTTAGTATCAAAACAAAGTTCTATATACAATTTAAGTATATTTTCGGAAAAAAATGAAAAATCCCATAAATATGAAACATTAAATTTAAGTAAATTTAGTTCAGCAAGTCCGCCATTAAGTCGTGCTACAAGTCCATTAAATCATGATCAAGATCAAGGTTTAAAAACATGGCATTTAGTTAAACATCATGATAATGATAATCAAAAAGAAGGTGAAAGAGGTAATAAAATGGTATCAGAAATTTATTTAACAAGATTATTAGCAACAAAAGGTACATTACAAAAATTTGTCGATGATTTATTTGAAACAATATTTAGTACTGCTCATCGTGGTTCAGCATTACCACTAGCTATTAAATATATGTTTGATTTTCTTGATGATCAAGCATTACAACATGGTATATCCGATGCTGAAGTAGTACATACATGGAAAAGTAATTCATTACCATTACGATTTTGGGTCAATATTATTAAAAATCCAAATTTCGTATTTGATATACATAAATCAAATATTGTCGATTCATGTTTATCTGTTGTTGCTCAAACATTTATGGATTCATGTTCAACATCTGATCATAGATTAGGTAAATAAACATGTTTATATTTTCAAATAATTAATAATAATGAAAAATTGAATTACTTAACAGGTAAAGATTCACCTAGTTCGAAATTATTATATGCTAAAGACATTCCATGTTATAAAGAATGGGTAGAACGTTATTATTCAGATATAAAAATGATGCCAGCTATCTCTGATCAAGATATGAATGCTATGTTGGCTGAAGAATCAAGGGTATACTCAATTTTATTATACTTGTATTTAATTGATAAAATAATTTCAATAATTTACAGCTTCATACAACCGAATTTAATACGAATTGTGCATTACAAGAGCTTTATAGTTATGCAGTAAAATACAACGAGCAATTAACTGTTACATTAGAGGAAGATGAATTTTCACAAAAACAACGGTTGGCATACAAATTAGAACAAGTACATAATATAATGGCAGAAAATTTGCAACCGTGATACTGGCCTGATTTGATGCGCCCAACAGCGCCTCCATTATCTCCTGTGGTCACAATGCAACCATCAGCACCTCAGGAATTGGCATGCTAGTGAATTATTTATTTTAAACAATACGAAATAATTAATGAAACAATAAAAAAAAACAAATAAAACAATAAAACAAAATAACAATAATATTAAATACTAAATTAATAATAAATAAATAAAAATAATAATAAAATTAAATAACAAATACAACGCCATCAATACATATCCATCATGAGAACTCTATTTGTGTGTTGTTGGATTGCTGTCATACAGTTTTTATTTGTTTTATTTTTAATAGTTGTTCAGTGTGTCGGGAACAGTGCGCACTCAGTGACTTCAAGTGCCTCTGGTAGGATTGAGTGATGTACTGATATCCCAATAATAAATATGTGTATATTTTTATGATAACAATATTATGTTTTAAATATGCTTTGCTGTGCTGAAACTCAGCCTTAGTCCACATAATAATAATAATAATAATAATCGGCAAATTGAGTGAAAACAAAAAAATAATAATAAAAAAAGATAATTGTTATTATTACTACTATCATATATTCATCATGTCTCCTGCTTTTTTTTTTGAAGAGAAAAAAAAACGAAAAAAGAAAATGAAACTTAACTGTATAATGAATGTACCTTATATTACTTATTGTACAGTTTTAATATTTTTATATTTAGTTGAATGCAATCAAGATGATTGTCTTCCGCATTAAATGGAAGCAGCAGGGTGTAGTGTTTATTTGCGATCTTTCAATCATCGATGTTTTCAACATTAATTTAAAAAAAAAAAAAAACATACTGTGCACGGGTTGTGTCAGTGTGATTTGTGTACGTGTAATAAGGCTGTGTACGTTTCCTTTATAAAGCAGAACAGCAATACAAAAGGCACTGTATTGAAACAAATAAATAACAGTCGCCTATCAGGACAGTGTTGCTCTAATAAAAACAAGTAATAATAATAATTAATAATAATAATAACAATGATTGAAAAACCATTTATTACGTTCCTTTTTTAAAAATTTTTTTTATTATATAAATATATATATATCTATATATATATATTTATATATTTATACATATATTATATATAAATGAAGAAAAAAATAATATTTTAAAATTAAGCAACATTCAATTTTATATTTGGCTGTTAATTATATCTATTTTATTTAGTCTATAAACAAGTTTGAGGATTATATATTTAATGTATATCGAATTAGCTCTCATACGAATTGTAACCGTCCTTAAATTAATAATGGGAATATAAAAAAAATTGATAAAAATTGAAAACGGATGAACGAGAGAGATTTAAGACAAGAATAATGAAAATCCTCAACTTTGATTTATCGACAACTGCGCATATATCACGTCCAGTGAAGCAGTTGTAACTATTTTCAAACAATACTTTTTTTGTTGTTTATATTCTTTATTTCTTATTGATTTTATAAAAATATATATATGTATACATATAAAAGAAAACGAAAAGGAAAAAAAAAACAAAATCTTTTGATATGTGTATTTGTTTTTAATGTAATTTTTATCAAAAATCATTGCTTCTGGACAATTTGCGTAGAAAAATTTTGTATATATTAAGTGTGTGTGCACGATGTATTCTAGTATTGTGTGTATACTCGATTGCATTTGCAATAATATGAATGGATATGTAATACTATATGTCATTATAAAAGACTGAATGGAGTTATTTCAAATACTTAAATAGTAATTGATTTGTTTATTTTTCTCTACCTAATATCATTCATCATATCATCTAACAAACCAATTACATTATTGGTAGAAAAAACAATTCACTATTCTCGATTCTACAAACAAATCTATTCGTATCAAAACCGGTTAATAGTAATTCAAATTAAATTATCGAACTTAATTATAGTTTTTATTAAAAAAATAATAAAAATAACAAATTTATAATACATAAATCACGTAATTTCAATGTCATCTTGTGGTACAATCTCTTCAGTCACATACGATTTTGGTCCTATCCAGCTAAAAATCACAGGCAAGAAAACTACCCCATGAAACAAACCAAATATTATAACAAGAGAAAATATCTAAAAAACAAAAAAATATTTTTATCAATTTTAAAAATAGTTGTGATTGATTGAAAATAAAACTTTAAAAAATGTTTGAAAAATGTACGCTTCTGATTGACTTAGCATAAATACTCCAATAAATGTTGATAAGCCACCATATAAAACAGCTGAACCAATTGTACTAACAGTTTTTAGTGCTCTATAACGTCTATCGCCATCATGTATTGTTAAAAATGAATGTCCTATATGTGCTGCATAATCAACGCATAAGCCAATTGCTAATTCTAAACCAATACATGACACTAAATCAATTGTCAAGCCCCAACGTTGCATAACGCCACATACATTAATCATTGTAAATAATACACAAATAAATATCCAAAAACATGTTTGTATATTACCAATTAATAATATTGTACATGCCATAACACAAATTAAAGCCAATTCAAGATTTCTCATAACTTCATTTTCAATTACCTAAAAAAAAAAAAAGTATCTAGATATTAATGAATTAATTAATAATCAACAATTATTAACTTCATCTGTAACCCACGTTGCAAAGATTTTCGACCAAGCTGTTGAAAATCTATCGCCAGTAGTAAAATTTGATTGTTTTGCAATATCACGAACTAGATGCATTGCTGGTAAATATTGTTCAGGACCTGAAAATGTACTAAAACGGAAATTAATATTCGACATCTGGAAATTTATTAAATTAATAAATAATTCGAATTTAAATAAATATTCAATATACAGTAATTTTCGGTATTGGAATGCCACATTCTAATTTTGTATTGAAATGGATATTGGCTTGATATTTGGCATTTCTGGGACTAAATAGAAACATTGACATGTACAAATTGAAATATTCTTCACTTAAAACTTCTTCATAAATATCTAAAATATTAATTTCAATAAAATCGACGGAATTTTAATAACAATTAATACCAGTATGGAAGTTTTTTAAAACATAATTACGAAATGGATCGACCCAAGATTCTAAATCAATAACAATATCGTTGTGTTGTTCTAATTTCTCAACAATATTCTTAATATTCATTAATTCATGTGTATAATTTATCGAACCAATATAAATGCCAGCCTCATAACCATTAGTTGGGAAATATAATTTTCTTAATTGTAGATAATCGTAAAAATATGATGATTTTGGTACAAACCACATTGGATCGAAACGTTGTTCAAGTTTTCTAACACTCTCAATACTAAATCCTAATAATATTACAGTAATTAAAACAACAAAAATTCTTCCAAATTGTGTAAAAATGATTTTATCGTATATCAGTTCGAAGACACGATTCGATATTTGTTTTCGACTACATTCGTTTGGTTGATATGATTTATGTTTATAACAGAATATAATACCATTACGTTTACTATTAATACGTTCTTGATCAAGTACAAAACAGGCAGTGAAAAATGTGATAGCAAAAATAAATGTCATAAGTACACCAATGGCAGCATAAAAACAATACGATTCTAAACAAGGTAATACCTAAAAACAAATAATTATAGAATGAAAAAATCCAAACATAAATATTATAGAATTACTGTATAAGAACCAACAATAAATGCTAGAACATCAGTTATTGATGTTACTGTAATTGAAACACCAGCATGTTTGAGCATTAGACCGACTTTTTGATCAATCGGTAACTGTTTTTGTTTAGTTTCGGGTAAATTTTCCCAACAAGCCAATATAACAAACATATCATCAACACCTACAACATAATAAATTGATAATTAGATAATCAATTGAATAGAATTTGGGAAAATGTTTAAAATTAGAACCTAAACCCATTAATAAGAACGGTAAGGATGTATGTACAGGACCGTAATATATCCCAAATAGAGAACATAACCCACAACCAGTTATAAAAGACATTCCAACAGATAATAGTCCAAAACAGCCTAACGTTACTCTAGCTTCCAACCAATTAAATTTCGATATAACAAACTGTACATAAATAATCATAATAAAAACACCAACACATAAAATATCAATATCCTGAAATATTGTTGAACTACTAATATCACCGAAACTATAATTTTACAAGATATTAAATATTTACAATTGGTGTAATATAATTAATAAAAATCACCTTCGTGCTGATGCAAAATATAAACTATAACTAGCATTAATTAAACTATAATTATGCATCAATTCAATAAATGCATTTTCCCAATCTAAAGCTTCAACAGATGCCTAAAATTATTGTTGTAAATCGTTTTGTTTTTTTTTTAAAATCCATATTTTAAATTTTATAATTACCCAATCAGCAGTTCCTGCAATATTTCCACTTATATCCATATCAACTGCTGAAAAATTGACACGAACCATCCAGAAATTTTGTACAGATTTAGCTCTAATTATTGATCCAGTACTATTACGTTCAATACCACCTAATAGATCTTCATAATTTTTAATGGAACTTAAAATATCGCTAAAATTATATTCTCATAATATAAATAATAATAAAATATGATTAAATCTAACTGTTTATTATAACTATTAATAGTTTCAATTATATCAGTTTTTGTTAATTTACTAATTTTGATTCGATCATAATCCCATAAATCTAAAATATTTTTTTCGTAACATTCACTTTTCATTGTTTCAACAAAATTACAATATAATGCTGCATTCATTGTAGCACTCGGATCTTTAGAGTTTTCATTTTTAGTATTTTCCAAAAATAATAATAAATTCTTATCAACCTGAGGAATTCTGTAAATAACAGTTTTCTTTATCAAAAACAAAATATTATTGTAAGAGATAACAAATTACTTGAAACAAACATCAGTCCATTTAATATTATTTTTAGTCGTTAAATTTCGAATGTTCTCATCTAAATCTAATAACTTAAAAATAGAAAATTTTTTATTATTACTATATTTATAGAATTTGAATAAAATTTTACATATAATAAAAAGTGAGGTGTTAAAACATCATATCCAGTTATTAGTGTTATTTCTTCACGAAAACCCATTTGAAATTTTCTCATCAACCATTCCGTATCATATACAAATTGTGTTTTTGGTGGTACCCATAATTTCATGGGATTTTTCTCTTGATGGAAACATAAAAAACCAAGACTTGATATTAAAACAAACAGCCAACATAATATTATTGTTTTCTTTGGATTATTTCCTACTTTAACACCCAATCTAAAAAAAGATTCTAATTCAAACTCGTTTTTATTGCCAAAAAAAAAAAAAAAAGATAAACTTACTTAAAAAACATTAATTCAGTAAAATTTACTACACTATTGGTAATTTTTTGATACCAATGCGAAATTTCCCAAATTTTCGACATTGTTCTATTCAAGTTATCATAAAAACACACTCGCTATGGTGATGTTGATTAAGTAACTGTAATTAGACTAATTGAAAACTAATTAAATTCATAACAATTAACGTAATTATTCCATTCCAATGATTAATGCTAATTATTAATAATCATGTTGATCACTATCAAAGTACATGATTTGTTTTTTATGGTTTCAGATATAAAAAATTCTAACCAAAATCTATAAACAAAAAATATTACTTTATCAAACCACATATTTCTATCTTGGTATGATAAGACAATTGAATAAATAACTCTATATGTAACTATAGTTGATTATTATTTCAGTCATCAGTATCGGCCAGTATGGTTGTCAAATTTCAAGAAGACGAATTTGGATTATTTACAAATCCAACAACTGGTAAATCCGATCCAGTTAGATTATTTACATGGAAAAATTCGAATAATATTACAATAAAAGTTATCAATTATGGTGCAACAATTGTATCAATTCAACTACCTGATAAGAATGGAAAAATAGCCGACATTGTTACTGGTTTTGATAATTTACAAGGTAAAATCGTTGTTTTTTTCTTTCTAATGTATAAATAAATAAAAATTAACTATTGAAGGTTATTTGAATAAGAATAATCCGTATTTTGGGGCAACTATTGGACGTGTTGCCAATCGTATTGGAAATGGACAAATTCCTATAGACGGTGTTATCTATCAAGTCAATAAAAATCTAGGTAATCATCAACTACATGGAGGTTTTCGAGGATTTGATAAGGTAGCTCATTAGTTTTTTTGTAATATATATTAAAAACAATCCTCTAGGTACTATGGGATTATTATGTTAATAATAATAAATTAATATTAAGTTACCATTCGAATGATTTAGAAGAGGGATATCCTGGTAACTTAGTTGTTAATATTATGTTCGAATTAACCGATGATAATAGATTTGAGATAAATTTTAAAGCAACAACAACAAAACCAACTATTATTAATTTAACAAATCATTCATATTTCAATTTAGCTGGACATAATACTGGTGCTACAGAATTGTATAAGCATATCATTTGTATTAATGCCGATCGTATTACAGAAGTCGATCCAGATGCTATTCCTACAGGTAACAAAAATTAACAATCATATAGATAACAATATTAATGGTGAACATTTTCATTTAGGCAATTTAATACCAGTTGCTGGTACAGTATTCGATTTACAAATACCAAAAAAACTAGGTGATGTTATCAATTCTGTACCAAAAAATGATGGTTACGATCATAATTTTTGTATAACTAAAGGTCCAGATCAAGGCAATACATTTATTGCTAGGTAGATATTAATTTATTTAGAATAATAATTTATTAATCATTGTATATTAGGGCTATCCATCCAGATAGTGGACGTGTATTGGAAATTTATAGTAATCAACCAGGTGTACAATTTTATACATCAAATTTTTTACCAGTAAATCCAAAATTTTCTAAAGGACCAAAAAATGACATTATCGAATTAAGTGGTAAAGGTACAAATTATTATAAACATGGTGCATTTTGTTTTGAAACGCAAAACTGGCCAGATGCACCAAATCATGTAAGTTAAACGAATAATTCGCGCTATATCAAAACATTACATAATTTATATATACATATGTAGATTCGAAAAATTTGCACATAATATAACCTCAAATTTACTCACTTTTTTTTCTCAATTACAAATCGAAACTGATTGAATATTATAAATCAATTGTTTTGTTAGTGATGAATTTCTTGATAATTAAAACAATGTTAACAATTATTTATGTACATGATTGTGCGGAAAAACTAATGTTATCATTGAACATAACCTAAAAAGTTATTGGTCAACAATTTTGTCCTTGATTGGAATAACATTTTTTATCTAATTGTTTTTTTTTTACATTTTTACAGGATAATTTTCCGAAATCTATCTTGAATCCAGGAGAAACTTATTATCATTATCTTTCATATAGATTTTCAGTTAAGGATGATTAAGAGAACTTTCAATATTTCTACATAGAGCAATTTTGTTTATTTTAAAATAATATTGTAATCAAAAATTATAAATATTCATGAATTATAATCTAAAAATAATTTTTTTTTGTATTTTTATTCACAAACTTGACACAATATCATGTATAAATTACAGAAAATTTTTATATCGAATACATAAAACACAATTTACACTATACAATAAATCGCGATGAAAATAAAATTTTACTTGAAAAAATAAATAAATAAATATGTAGATATTAAACAATTACCTCATTATGAATTAAAAGAAGATCTTAATACTATTATTAAAAAGAATTTAGTCAGTATTATGTCTATTTTTGTTATCTATACTCGGATTTGGTAATCTCCATTGATATTTTTCACGTAACAATTTATATAATTCCGGCGATTTTGAATAAATATCTTCAAACAATTCATTATGTTCATACTTTTGATCGGGTATTAAATGTAAATTGATTATACCTAATAAAGTTGGTGGTAAACTTTTTTGTAATATATTTATAATTGTCGTTTTGCTTGGTTGTCGTTTTCGCAATTTCAATATTCTTTTAATATGTGCGATATCTTTACTATGTTGTCGTATCGTTTTCAAATATTTATTACTTATTTCTTTAGATATTATATCATTTTGTTGTTTATGTTTAAGAGCATTACCATTATTTTCGACTTTTTTATTTTCAACTAAAATCATACTAATATCCTTCATTTGACTATCGTGATTAAAAACATAATCAACATTATCAATATGTGCATGTACATTATCATTTAATTTATTTATTTGTGATTCTTGCAAATTAACGTCCATTTGATTTTCATTGGTATTATCTTCATCATGATTTGTATATATGTTATTATTATTATTATTATTATTTTCATTATTACGATTAAGTGGTACTAAACCATTATTTGTGTAAATATACGACTCGATTTGTTCTGATTGATATTGATTTGATAAATTATTAGTTTCTACAACAAATACTGTACCATCCGCATTTGCTTGTAGTATCTGTACATCATGTAATTTAATATCTCTATTTGTTGATGTTATCGTTGTTGTCGATGAAGTTGACGATGTTGATGATGACGATGATGATGATGATGACGAAGATAATGATGCTGTTGGTTGTAGTGATGGTGTTGGTTCTTTTTGACAATCACCATCTAATGTCGGTATAGCACCTTGTAATAACCGTTTCTTTTGTATATTCGGAAAAAATCGTTCTTCAAAATGTGTTTCACATACAACTTTATTTCTTAATTGATCTTCATCTAAATCATAAAATTGCGGTTTATTTGCATTCTCAATCCATTGACGGCAACGTTCTTTTTGTTTAACTGGATAATGAAAGAAATGGAGATTTTCACGTGTTTTTGTTGTATTTGTACATGTTTTATATGAACAACGACAACCACCCATTATTCCAAATAATAGATATGAATTTATATAGGAATTATTAATTGGTGTGATAAAAACATAACCCCAATTTGTTTACCACTTCCACTTTATCCAATATATGGAATTATATTTCAATATAAATGGAATATTTCAATTATACAATAATTATAAGATCAAATGTAGAACAATAAGATAATCAAAGTTTTATTCCATTCCAGTTATCTGATTAAAATACGCAAGTGTAAAGCACTGTGCGGCCATTTTACAACATAAATAAATATAAATTAGAGATCGAGAACAAACTTGTTAGAGATGGACGACAGATGGCAGACAATGTTCTCAATAAGGATAAAATTTTGAAATAGCTCATTCTTATTATTATATACCTATTTTCTAAACGATGAATTAATATTAATTATTAGTATTATGAGTAAATACAAGATCACTCATGTAAATGAACAAGAATCGGAAAAATCTACATATGTACGGAAATCCTGAGCAGTAAATATATTTCAATATAGAATAACACTATAGGTATATAATAGATCATTGTGTAACAATAAATAGCTAGGTTTTTTTTTATTTCCTACGTAAATTTACTACGAGTATTATCTAGCAACAGCTAAATAGCAACATTATTGTCTGATATTTCATTTTTATTAGAGTTCTACCAATATTTCTCTAAACAATTGCACTACCAACCATTGATAAATAATTAGTTCCTAAATTGAAAATGATCATATAGAAGTTATTTACAACACTCAAAATCAATTTTCGAATAGTTTTTTTTAAAATTGGAAATCGTAACTTTACGAATATTTATAAAAAATCGCTATTTTAATAATAAATGTCAGGAATACAACTAGTGACATCTTTTGATATTCGAAGGTATGCGAATTTGTATGATTGATCAGACAATAGATGTCAGTCAAATAGTATAACCTAAATTATAATTACTAGACTGGTCAATTAATTATCGATAAATATTTATTGTTTATCATGGATTGTAAAAAAATGAATTTTGTCTTACGCAATGGCAATAAAATGCCATTAATTGGATGTATATAATTATAGGTTTTTATAGTTTTCGTTGAATCTAAAATATCTCTTGTTTTAGTTGGTACATTTCAAATTCGTGGTAGACAATTAATTAGAGATGTTCTTGATTATGCTTTGAATTCAGGCTATAGACAAATTGGTTAATTTTCCTATTTGATTGATAAACCGACGATGTTACGATTATTATTATTTTAGATACAGCTGCTGTTTATGGTAATGAACAAGATATTGGTATAGCTTTAAAAGAATTATTACCCAAATATAAACTGAAACGGGAAGATATTTTCATAACATCTAAACTTTGTACGTTATAATTATAACAATTATTTGTCAGGCTATCAAATAAAAAATTTCTTCTGTATATGATAGCCCCAAGATGTGAAACTTGTATATTGATATTAGAAACTTTTAGCACCCAGTGACCATGGTGAACATGCCTTGCAAGCATTGGAAGAATCAGTTAAAAATTTAGATTGTGATTATTTAGATCTTTATCTAATTCATTGGCCTGGAGTATCTGGTATTAGAGGTAATCATTCCGATAATAAAAAATTACGTTTGATTAGTTGGGCCAATTTAGTCAAAGGTGTTGAGAAACATTTAGTTCGAGATATTGGTGTTTCAAATTATACAATCCAACATTTAAATGAAATTATTAATAATAATTACGGAATAAAACCATCTGTTAATCAAGTATATAAAAATTTAATTTTTTTTTTCAATTTAGATTAATTTTAATATTATAGGTGGAATGGCATCCATATTGTCATCAATCTGATTTGAAAACATTTTGTGAAAAAGAGGGTATTTTATTACAAGCATATTCGTCGTTAGGTGGTAGTAATAATCCGACATTAATATCTGATCCAGTTATTTGTAATATTGCGAAAAAATTAGAAAAAAGTCCAGCGCAGATTCTATTACGTTGGGCATTACAGCAAAATATCGGTATAATACCAAAAGCGCGTACACGTGAGCATATCGAAAATAATATCGATTTGAATTTTGTTATATCAGATAATGATATGAATGTGTTGGATAGTATTGGTAAACAAAAAAAATTCGCATGGGATCCTACAACAATTCTATAATAGTCATTTTTAAATTGATATAATTTTATTTTTCTATTAATAAATATGATTCTCGACATTAAAATTATTTAATAATAAAAATAACTATTTATATATGTCTATATAGTTTTATGATAATATAATACTGACGTTACAATTATCTGATTGATGTATTTCTAGTTTGAGAGCTAGTTCTTGAAATATATCTCAAACTATAACTGTTTGTTCTTTGTGTACGAAATTCTTTCGAACAACATAATGCTAATAAAAAACTTTCGCGAAAACTTTTCGACATAAAACCATAAATTATCGGATTTATACAACTAGAATTAGATAAGAGATTAAGAAATAAATAAACTAATTATTATTATTAATTATTATAATAATAATTTACCTGTTGAAATATGCCATTAGATTAAAAGCTGTTGACATATATCTCAATGGGCCAATTCGTAAATGCGGTAAAAATCCATATGCCATTAATACATTATCAATAAGTACTGGTGCCCAACAAATAGCAAACAATATAACAACAGCAACTAACATATAAATAACTTGTTTCACCATATTTGTTTCATCACGACCAATTCTTTTAAAACGCTTCTCTCTATTCAGTTCTGAATTGATTATAATTTTACTTTCATCAACTGTAATACGACTTTTATTTTTCAAACTATAATAATTAATATTAAAATAGTATATTTTATAGAGTAGTTATATTTATACAACATATGTCCACTCTAAATTGAACATCAAAAGTAGTTTTGGCCTTATTATATCAGTCATTTTGTCGTTATTGTTTTAGAGCGAACACAGAGTATATTCATTATTTACGTATGATTGCTGGTCATCAATGATCGTTGTTTCATAACTTTCCATACTTCCCAACAAATTAATGTATAAGAAAATGTCATTATACAAAATGGACAAATTAATATAACAAAAAACATATAGAGTTCATGGAATTGCCATATTAATGCCCAATCCCAATTTTTAACACAATAAAAATATTCGTTCTCTAAACCGACCGGTAAATGTACCTAAAAATCAACTTACATTTATTAAATTTGATTTTTATCATCGACAAAAATATACACCTGTGCTATTAATGTTGGTATACCTAAAATAAACGATATTATCCATATAGCGATAATAATCCGTTTTGCTTGACTTATAGTGCAGATATATTTGGCTTTCATTGGATATATTATCGCATAATAGCTAAAAATTCAATATGATAATAAATTGCTTACTATTTTCTGATAAATATGTTTAATATGTATAAATTATTTATTTTTATAATATTGATAGTGATTTTTATGCAATTATTGTCGATACAGCTGTGGAAAACTTTATCAAGTTTAGAAAAAATTGAACAAAAATCTCTAACAAAACAAATTGTAAATTCGATGATAAAAAAAAAATTCGACAACAACAATTGCATTTTTAAAGTGAAATTTTACCGTTCAATACTGATTGCAGTTAATGTTAATACAGAACATATAGCGGATACATTTTGCATGTAATGCACTATTTTACAAACAAACATTCCCATATCCCATGTGTACGAGAATATTTTTGCCACCTAAAAAAATAATAATGACCGAATATTCAAATTAAAAATTTCTATCTTTTGATTGAATTCAATTTGTTCGTTTCTCTTATATATTTCGATCTATTTACGAAATTGTTTGACTTGACAGCAAATATATAAATTCAATCAAAATTTCAAAAAGCTTTTAAACATTGAAAAAGTTGTTAACAGATTGTAGTATAAGTTCAAAAGATGAACAAGTATCGATTCATTTAGTAATATAAACATTTAATGGAAAATATCTAAACATTAGTGAATTAAATGTTTATTTTTGAGAACAACTCTCCGTTTATTTTTAAGTAAATTCGTACGATTTATTATGAAAAAAATAAATGATTTGTTTATTTGCTTCAACTAATTTATAGAGAACTTAATAATAATAATTGAACAATAATAAAGTACTATTTTATTATTAATTGTAAGTTAGTGAATAATGTTCAATTTAATAAAGGTCTAATTTCGATAGGGACCTATTGAAATTTGTTTACCGAGATGATTTGACAATGACATGAATATAAAGTGGTCTCTAAATGTAAACCAGATGTGTTAAACATTTAAGATAGGAAATTTGCATAGATAATAGATTATAATAATTTATTATTATCAACATAGCAACAATGTTGTTTTTTTTATTGTTTTATATCCATCAATTTAACACATATACGTAATTAATTATTATTTATAACGATTATTTACCTTAACTGGTATACAAATTAGGATTAACAATAAATCAGACGATGCTAAACTAGATAAAAAGACATTCGTTACATTCTGCATACGACGATAACGGAACGTTGTAAATATAATCAAACAATTCCCAGTTAGACCAATTACAAATGTTATACTATAAACAATTAGGGTTGGTATTAATTCATTCCAATAGAAAATTGAATAAGGATCAGCATTTTCATCACCGTAATCAACTGTTGAATAACTATCATAATCAATTTTCTCATCCATTCTATTTTTGTTGTTGTTGTTGTTGTTGATTGTATTATTTTATTGGAAATTGATTGAATGAAAATTTCATTTGATCAAGACTTAATTTCATTAAATCTATTTGTAATTATTAGAAGAAAACCCGACCATATTTCACAATTTCAATCACAATTTGCCACTAATTTTCACATATTTTACATTATTCGAATAAATATCTGAAAGAGAAATTTGTTTGAAACGAAAACTATTTAGTTTATTTGTTTCTTTTGATTGACTTTTGTAGAATTTTGAAATTAATAAATTTATGTCGCTATTTGTTATGATTATTATGATTCTATATTATAACATATCAAAGAAAATCTTGGAATATACTGACGGAGAAGCGTCGCGACGCCACTATTTATTACTGAACGGAAACTGAAAACATACTGATAGATTTTTATATACATATATTATATGTGTATCAATTTGAAATACGCCCTTATGACTAAAATGTTAATGTGTTTTGTTATAATTTAGATAATGTCCGATTTTGTTGTATCCAAATAAATATAACACGCATTTTCAACGATTATTCCTGTAATATTTTTAGAAACATATACATTTCCTAGATGATTTATTATACATTTTTTTTTTCTAATCAATTAAAGCGTTTTCGGAGAATACACAAATTATTCTCCAAATATTTGTTATCAATGCACAATTGTCCATCCTAATAAGGGCCACTTATGAAACTTTTCAATAAAATTATCAATTCATCAGCTTTTTTCCTCCTTATCATCTTATTTCGATGCATATCTTGTAGAGGCCAAATGTAAGAAAAAAATGCATATTTAAATTGTTGTTTATCAATTGCGTGTATTTAGAATAAAATTCTATCGATCTAGGCATTTATTTATTTATTATCAATGAATTATATTTTTCTCCTGATTATTTGACCTTTGAAATTGCTGAGTTTTTGGTTTTTTATCCCTATATAAGCTAGTGAATTCTTGTATCTCATCACACTTCTTCGAGCGGTATAGTCCCGTCCAAGATGTGGTCACAATTATTATTGTGCCTTTTAGGTGAGTTGATTAGAAAAAAAAAGATTATAAATTTATTTTTTTAATTATTTTACAATAATTTTGTCTCCAGTGGGCTTAGCGTTCGCTTCAGATAATCCAGCTTGGAAAAGAAATACCGAATACACATATAATGTTCGCATGAAATCAGTGAGTAGCATAGATGAATTGTCTAAGGAATATTCTGGATTGGCTATAAGGGCTGTATTAACAGTCCTATCTGGTGATGCTGATGTATTACAAGGTAGAATATCAAATGCTCAATATGTTCAAATCCATTCGAAAATAGATAATTGGCGAGATTGGCTCGATAATGAAGCTAGTTACAAACCATTTCCACTAACAAATGAGAAATTCGAATTTGTTATGGAAAATGGTGTAATACGCCAATTGATTGTTGGTGAAAATTTCGATATATGGCAAGTGAATGTAATTAAAGCTATTTTATCTCAATTCCAATTGGATACAAATGGTGTAAATTCATTAGACAAACATAAAAAATATGATGAAGATTATTCAGTTTATAGAACAATGGAAAGTACTATTACTGGTACAACTGAAACTATCTATGATGTCCATCAAATTGGTGATTATATTTTACAAGCAGAACCATGGATAGTACCACATAGAGAATTGAAAGGTGATGGTCATGTTATTGAAATTGTTAAAAACAAAAATTATACGAATAGTTATTCATTGCCATTATATCACCATGGTTTTAGTGATATGATCCAAGATTTCGAACCATTCAATAATCATATCAGTGATTTATTCACAAGATTAACATTCACACGAGCTGTGGTTACTGGTACATTAAAACATTACATCATCCAAAGTTCATATACAGAAGATAAAATCTATTTGAGTCCAACATTTGCTAATCAACAAAAAGGTTCAGTTAAAAATTCAGTTAATGTAACCTTAACACAAGTCCAAAAACAAAATGGCCAATTTGTAAAATTACCAAAATCAATATCTGTTGGTTCTCTTCAATATTCATATAATAACCTATATGAAAATGATAATAAAGTACATCCAGAAGGTAAATATGAACATGGTTACAGCGAACGTAGTTTTGATGTCCAAGGAAGACCAAAACGCACTATTTTACGGCAAAGTTTAACATTAAAAGATGAAGAAGGAATGTTGGGTGTTGAACCATTACATGGGGCACATTTACAAGAATCACTGGAATTAGATCAAGCACCTGGATCCCCATTATTACCATTCACAATGGGTTTCGAAGGATTGGCTATCAAAAAATCACAAAATGTTGTTGAGAAAGTTTACGAATTATGTGATAAAATTAGTAAACAATTGAGCAATCCAAATGATATACCTAAAGAATTCACTTTATCTTATTACGCTAATTTGGTTCATTTGCTACGCACTTTGAATTATCATGAATTGCAAGAAACTACAAAACGTCTATATGACAATAAACCATTAGTTGAACAGTCACCATGGATAATTTATAGAGATGCTGTACCACAAGCTGGTACTGGCCCAGCATTATTGAGCATTCAAGAATGGTTTGAAACAGGAAAAATTAGTGGTTATGAAGCTGAATCACTTTTTAGTGTTATTGCTCAAGCAACACGTCAACCAACATTAAAATACATGAAATCGTATTATCAAATGTTGAAAAATCCAAAAATCGTCCAACAACCACAATTATACTCTAGAATTCTTATGACATTCACTAAACTAGCTTATAAAGTTTATGTTAATGATAAACAATCACATGATCAATTTGCAGTACATAGTTTTGGAAGCTTCAAAACAGACAGTGGTGTTCAATTTCTTGAAAATGAAGTTCTACCAGAATTGATCAAACAATTACATGATGCTATAGCTAGAGCTGATGCACCACAAGTTCATGTTATAATTCAAGCTCTTGGTAATCTTGGACATCCTCTAATTTTAAGTGCTTTCGAACCATATTTAGAAAACAAGAAACAAGCATCACAATTTCAACGTTTCATGATGGTGAATGCTTTACAACGATTATCTGAATATAATTCAACATTGGTTTACGATATTTTATATCGTATTTATCAAAATCCAAGTGAAAATGATCATCTTAGATATATTGCTGTTTATCTTCTTGCACGTACTAATCCACCAGTACAAGTTTTCCATCGTATGGCTGAATATACAAACGTTGATCCAAGTCCACAAATTCGAGCTGCTGTTAAATCGATTATTACAAATATGGCTCAATTAAAAGGAGACGCACTTGCCGATAAGTAAGTACTTAATTATATAATTGATATATTATTATTTAATAAATTTCGTGTTTATTATAGGCGAGCAAAAGGTAGATCAGCTGAGCAATTCCTTACACATTATGATTATGGTATCGAATATTACCGTAAACAAGTCATCGATTATGCCAATAGAGAATTGGATTTGGTTTTGAGACAAACTTTAAGAAGTTATAGTAATAATTATGGTTATTTCCCAACTGGTTTGTTCTATAGTTTAGAACGTATGATTGGAAATGGTGATGAAACATTAATTAATGCTGAAGCTATGATAACAAGCATTGATGATCTTGTATATGTTTGGCAACAACAATTCGAACCAAAACCGACTCAACAATTCCAACATAATTCCCAAATGACCAGCAAATATATTGCACAATTATTAGGTATCGATGTCGAAAATCATGAACAACTCGAAGGTTATCTCAATTACAATTTGTTTGGTGTTGAAAAAATGTTATCGTTCGATAATCACACCATTGAAAATCTCGCTAAATGTAAGTTTATAAATAAAAAAATTACTATTAATTAATTATTAATCGATATGATATTTATATTTATTAGATGTCAGTCTTTTTGAACAAGCTTTAAATGTTGGTAAACAATTCAGTTATAACAAACTCCGTAATTATGAAGAAAAAGTTATTGCTTTCCCAATAATAACTGGTTTCCCATTCATCTGGACTTATGAAACACCTGTTGCTTATCAAATGAATAGTAAAGTTCAAGTTGAAACAACACCACGTCGATTACTTGATCAATTTGAACAAGTTAATGGTGAAATTGAATTTAAAGTTCTATTATCTGGTAAAGTTCAATCACAATTTGGTGTTATTACACCATTTGATAGTCAACGTTATATTGCTGGTTACGATATGAATTACCAATTATATTTGCCATTGAAAATAAATGGTCAAGTTAATATTAAAAATAAACAAGTAAAACTTCAAGTACAAGAATTGTTTGACAATGTTCAATATTTACACCATAGTACATGGCCATATACAACAATTTATGATTTGAAATCAATGAATGAAGCCAGACAACTTCTACATTATCCACATTTAGAAACTTACGATAATTATTATGGTTTCGAATCAACTGGTGTTGCATTCAAAGTATCCGGTGTTGCAAATGAACTTCCAAATATGAAGAAATTATTATATATAGTCAACAGTGATCCAACATCGCTATTTGGTTATCTAAATTATTGGGCAAATGAAAAAATTCAACATACTCGATTTGATCTTAGAGTTGATTCCAGTAAAACAACAACAAAACAATTGAACATTGAATTTTATTATGATTATGAAAGACATAGAAGTGAAAACGAACAATCATATAATTCTCATCATTATAATTATGAAAATTTACATGAAATATCCGACAATGCCCAACAAAAACGTGATGAATATATGAAACAATCTAGTGCCAATATTCATAATCCACTAATATGTTATGGTGATGTTATGTTGGAATTCAGTGGTGATAAATCATTTGTATATAGAGCAGTTGGTTCTTATTCAAAAAGTAATGTTGATCCAAAATCACGATTATTGTTCCATTTAAGTAAAACTACAAGTGGTAGTGACAAACCATATCACATAAAATTGTTTGCTACAAATCATTTTACTAATACTAATGGTCTTGATATGGATTATGCTATTGATTTTGAACCAGTCGCAAAGAGTAGTGTACATGTCCAATTTGGTGAGAGTTTAGAGAATCCAACTAAACTAACATTTGATATTAAAGGTGGTAAAACTCAACAACGTAAAGAATATCTTAAAACAACTACATTATACCATGAATGTAAAGCACAAGAAAAATATGGTGATCATCAATTACCGCCATGTGCTATTATGACAACTGAAGCTAATTTATTAGATCACGTTAATGTCAAAATCATCTATGACAATTTTGATGTTTATATGAGAAATCAAACATACCAATTATACAGTACATTAAGATATTTATTATATCCATATATTGATGAAAATGTCAATGCACCATTATCTGGTGATAGTCACAAAGTTGAAATTGATGTGCAATTTACTCCATCTTTATATAGAGTTTATGGTTTATTAGAAACAGATTTTGGATTGAGAGTTGAAATGAATGATGTTCATGTTAGTAACTGGGTACGAAAAATTTTAGTTCCACATAACGTATTCCATCTAGAATCTAGAGTTCTTGGTCATTTGTTTGGTTATAAAAATTATAGACGTAAGTTGATTTAAATTCAATATTTAATATTTAATTGAATTTGTTGTTTGTATATTATATTTCTACAGCATATTGTGTTGTTGATCAAACATCTGTTAGTACTTTTGATGAAGTCATCTATCCAGCTAATTATCCATCCGATTGGACTGTCATGTTGTTGTATGTCCCATCATATGCCCATCAATCACACCAGAATATTGGTGAACTATTGGATAAACAAAAATATAATTATGCCGTTTTAACTAAATCAGTATCACAAAACAGAAATAGAAAAGAAATCAGAATAATTGCTCGAACACCGGAAACCAATGGCCAATATGTTGAGATATTAATGCAACCAAGCTTAGAAAATCAATTTCCAACAGTCTATGTTAATGGTGAACAAGTTAAATTTACAATACAACAAGGTAGTTATATGTATGATGGTTATTTACAAATTTATGGTTTACCAAATAATGAAGTCAAAGTTGAATTATATGATGATTTTTATGTCATCTATGATGGTTTACGGGCCAAATTAACTGTTCTTTCTGGTAAATTCCGTGGATCAGTTCGTGGTATATGTGGAGCATTCAATGGAAAATTAACAACATTACAAAATCCACTTGGTTGTATTATGAATAATCCGCAAGAATTTATTGAATCATATAAAATTAATGAACATCACAAATATCAAAGTCAAGCATATGCTTCAATGAAACAGAATCAATGCTATCAAAAACAACATTATCCTTTCGATTATATTACCAAATATGATGGTTATATGTATGAGGAGCCATCTCAACAAGATAATCGTATGTGTACAAAACATCAAACACGTTATGTTGAAAGCGGCAATCAAGTATGTTTCACATTACAACCATTACCAGTATGTAAAAGTTCATGCACACCAAAAGACACATATTTTAAATCTGTTGGTGTACATTGTGTTAAAAACAGTTTAGCTGTTGCTGCATGGAAAAAACAATGCGATAATGGTGGTAGTCCTGATTTTAGCCACAAAACAGAAACAAAACGTATTCGCATTGAAGTACCACGATCTTGTTCAAGCTAAAATTGTTGTATCTACTGTAACGAATAGTGACCCATCTATTTTTATTTTATTTTATTAAACAATTTGACGAACATTCCCAAAAATGTAAAAAAAAAATTGAAATAAATGTTTTCTAAACAGGAAAAATACAGTCTTTTATTTATTAAAAAAAAAAAAATGAAGAGCAAAAATAACTATTATAGAATTATGTTTTTGAATGATTTTTATTATTTATATAGATTTATGCATATGTATATATTATGTAATACCACAGCTGCTCAACTTTAAAAGTAAGCACCAAAATGGTTGTTGTTATTAATATTAATATTATTATTAATTGAAAAAAAAAAATCTTTTCAAATAACGTTCAACTATTTAAGACACTGTTGACTTTTCTTTACACAATTACATAAAACACTACAGAAGGCCTCTTATAACGCTATAGAACTGTCTTTATGTTCCACTTATGATATGTAAATATTGTCATATTGATGATAAAGCTATAATCACAATTTTACCATAATTTATTTTGAAATCTTATTGGCGATACACACAGAGTTGGGTGCTTTTTGTTTCAAGCAGATAAATTTCTTATTTAATAATAATCATTTAATAATCATCATCTGTACCAAAAGTGACTTTTTTCTTACATAAAAATGATATCAATAATATGTATGTGTAATATTATTATACTCATTTAATAATCACACATACATTTACAAAATAAATTCTATTTATACAATTATAATGTGAAATTTCAATTGATACGCAATACCGGAATTCAATCAATTATCATATTAATTAATTTGAGAAACGGAATAGGAAACTGAAAAATTCTGGTATGCGTATGGAAATAATAATATTTGAATAGGCTGTACAACATATCACATATTCATTCGTCTATATCGGAATCTATGATTTATATATAAATATATAAATTCATTTATATATTTATACATATAATTTTCAAATATATAGCACCTATGTAGCCAATGGCACAAATGCATAAAAATCTCACAGCCGAATTATACATAAAAAAAAAAAATAATTAAATACTGACAAATATTAAACGAAATTTAAAGAAATAAAGTGAATGAACACTTTAATTACAATAATATATGGCCATTATAGGTGCTACATAGGAAGTAAAAAAATTAAGATCTCATCATCTTTTCTTATAATATATACAAATATTAATTATACAATGCCGAATGTACAAATATCAATTTACACAAATACACTTAAAGTCTCATCTTTGTGTGTGTGTGTGTTGTTTGCTTCTTTTCAGTTTGTTTTCTTTTTTAAATAATTTAATAAATATACGATGATAAAAATGTATTCCCCGATAGTCTCTTCAAATACATTTATTAAATATCAGTTGAGAAATTTTCGACATTTTCTTGTACCACATGTACACGGTATTTTATCTTCTTCTATTGGAAATTTATAATCGTATGTTAATTCTTCACCACATATAATTCGTCTCAATGCAAATATTATAATATGTTTATGTCCTAATATTTCAACTACTTTCGAATAACAATTTGGCTAAAATTGATTCATCATTATTTATTTACCATATATTTGTTTATTTTAATAAAATACTTACATCGCAAGAATGGTTTATAAAACGTGCAGCATTGCCTTTCATTGTAGCATCAACAACAAGATTATCATCAATACGGAACATATAACAACCAATACCTTTTGAATTGTAGTATTTTTCACGTTTATCAGTTAAAACAGAACGAATTACCTATATAAAATATGTACGTTTATTTATTATATGTATAATTGATCAAATAATAATTTACCTCGCCGGAATATTCAATAACCATTTCACCAGCTTCAAAATCTCTTAAACAAAATAAACCTCTACGGTGTATTCTTGAACGATATACTCCAACTGAATATTTACTTGTTAATTTTAACTGTCGAAATTTCATAGCAATTGGAAGATTATTAATCGAACCTCTTCTAAAATTTAACAATTAATAAAACTATTATTTATTTTAATAATAATAATAGAAAGAAAAAAAACAAGAAATTACCTAGGAAATAAATCGGTACAATTTAAATTTGGTTCAGGTTTTCGATGTTTTGATGCTAACCATCCAAACATATCATAATTATTATTGATTGATTTTATATATGGCAAACATCTAGCACAACCATAATTATGTCCAACTGGTTCATCATCAATATCATTTGATTTTGATGAAAAATTATATGTTGGTTTATATTTTGTACATTTACTAACACCTGGTAATTGTTCAATCAAATATTTTAAACCAGGCGATTTTAAACCTAATAGTTGTATACTATTTACAATATTACTATAATCTGAAGGTAATGGTGGCATGTTATGGGCAATTCTAGCACTTTGAACAGCATCGAATAATTTTATCCACATATCAGCTACTGATGTTGATGAATATTTAAAACCATCTTGAGTTTCAATTGTATATAAAATTGCTGGTACATTTTCATCTTTTTTATCTTGATGCAATTGTTGTTGTTTATGCAACGATTGAATATTGTTCTTAAATGGCATATCATTTTTTCTATCAACAATCTTATCGACTGATGGACAATTTTGTTGTTTATCACATAATGGCAATATCTGTTGTGTACAATTCGATTTTATTGGTTTTAATGGTGCTACTGGAGAATTTTTTGTAAAATTTGCTAATTTAAACGTATTCTCTTGATTATTATTATTATTATTATTACCATTATTATAATTATTATTAAATTTCGTTGTACAGTTATTCAATTTTTCATTATCAATAATATTTGATTTATCAAATAAATTACTAATTTTGTAAGTACCATCTTCTGTTTGCTTTTGAAATATCATCTTTATTGGTTCACTTTTAATTATTCCATCATCTTTTTTTATTTCTTTATCATTATTAAATAAAATTTTATCATCATTTTCTTTAATTTTATCCACAGTTTCTATTACCACTTCAACTGGTTTTATATCTTTAATTAATTTATTTACAATTTCAATTTTATTAAGATTATTGTTATTATTGTTGATATTATTACCATTACCATTATTATTATTATTTTGAAGATGGTAGTGATTATTATTCATATTGTTGTTAATATTATTATTACTGTTATTATTATTGCTATTATTACCATTGGATTTATGTTTATCGATATCATTATTTTCTTTAATATTTTGCATTGGTAGAACACGGCTCATTGGACGATTTTGATTGAAATTATTATTAATATTATTGTTGGTATTGGTAATGTTCAATTTAGGTGTTGGTGTGACAATATTTGTTGGTATACCATGTTCAGATATAAAAGGCGACATGGGTAACATAATATTACTATTATTATTAATATACGATTGAATTGTTACTTTTTCTGGTGTCTGACGAATTGTATTATTATTAATATTATTAGTGATGTTTTTATTAATACATTTAATCGGACACGATGATGCCTTTGCTGTGATTGTAGTAAAAGTATTAGTATTACTATTAGTAGTAGTAGTAGTAGTTGTTGTAGTGATGGTAGTAGTAGTAGTTGTAGTTGTTGTAATGGTTGACGTTACCGCTGCTACTGTCGTTGCTGGTATAATTGTTGTAGTTTTTGCCATATTATTATTATTTGGCACAATATTTGTTAAATTATTAACATGAGGTTGTTGATAATGTTGTGTTGTATTTTGTGATACTTGTATAGATTGATTCATCAATTGTCCTGGATTTAATAAAACAAAGCTATTTGTACTAACATCAGCTATAACTGGTTCTAATTTACTTGTTTGAAATACTTGTGTGGTTGTTGAATAACTACTATTTGCTGTTAATACACCTGGTACCGTTGTTGGTATAAATTGTTGTGATTGCATTATTGTATTTTGTACAATTGTTTCAAAACCATAATATATTGGTTGTGTTATTTGTTGTGGTGCCCAACTTAATGATCCATTACTATCTAAGACAAGTTGATTTTCTAAAATTCTTGGTGGTTGTTGTTGTATTATCATTGTTGTTGGTTGCATACCAGGTAATAAGCTAATAATATTATTATCAGCTTGTAATTGTACTAAAGGTTGTGGATTCATTTGTGGACTTATTGTTGTTAAATATTGTAAATTTTGTCCATTTTGATGTTGTTGGAATGTGTCAACAAATGTTGGTATAAAACTTGCTGTTGATGGTAATGGTTGCACAAGCATTGTTGGCTGTTGTGATGATGACGATGACGATGTTGAAGCTGATACAGGTGGTAATGATGGAGTTGATGATGATGATGATGATGTTGATGCTGTTACTGATGATGATGGTAATATAATTGCATTATCATTATCATCAATATGACGTTTTGCAATAATAGTTCGTCCTTTAATATTTTTCAATTTTTGTTGTGATGATTTAGTAAATACAGTTGGTTTTCCAATAGGTTTTGTCCAACGATTCGATTGATTCATATTTATTGTAGTATTATTAATATTAATACCTTGTGTAACACACGAATTACTAGTTATTAATTTATTATTACTGAAATTAATTTGATTTTGTGGTGCAACATTTATAATCGGTGTTAAATTATTTGAATAACATACTGGTTGTAGTGTAACTGATGGTTGATATTCCACATGTGCTTGATTTATAGTTACAGCTTGATTTATAACTTGATTATTTTGGTTTATAACTGGTGAATTAACTGACATTGTTGAGTTCGATTGTAATGATAATGATGATGGATTAACACATATTGGTACTGTTGTTTGATTCAAACAAAATTGTTGATTATTTTGAACTGGTATTGATTCATTAACTGATAATGTTGAACAACGGTTCATTGCAGTGAATGAATCATTTTGTTGTTGTTGTTGTTGTTGCTGTTGATTTGTATTAATAGATGGAACAATTTGTGATAGTGGAGATATAATAATCTCATTATTATTATTATTATTGTTACTACTATTGCTGTTGGTGTTATTGTGATGATTATTATTATTATTAGAATGAGGAAGTGATGTAATTAGTTCTGTTGATTTTGAACTAACAAATGTTTGATGTGTATTCAATACAGATGAATGAATTTCATTTTGAAATGACTCGAATGAGGCAGTTAATATAACTGGTTGTTGTGTTGTATCATTAATGATAACTGTTGAACATTCTTCCATAATATTACAAGGTGAATTTTGTAATGTTGTATCAATATTATTAATACAATTATCTTGTTCTTGATTTATTTCTGAATCACTTTCACTTGAACATATTAAATCACATGAATCTAAATGTCTTTTATAACTAGCTTTTGTACGATATGTACAATGACAACGTACACATGTTACAGGTTCTTCAATATTATTACAATTATTCCACATATTTGTTGTATCATCAAAATTAGTACCGGATGGTGATTCACAATCACTTGAACCACTATCATCAAATGTACCATCAACTTGTAATAATTGAAAAAATAAATTATTTTCTCTAGGTGGTGCTATTTTACGTTTTTTCATAGCCGGAGAAAATGTGTTATCCAATTTACAACTTAATGTTAAACTGCATGATCTTTGTTGATTTTTTGTATCATTAAAATCATTAAAATTCTCATTATTATCATTACCATCATTATTATTACTATTATCTATCAACTTATTATTATCATTACTAATAAAATCTTCATAATTGTTCATCAATTTCGGAAATATATCTTGTACAGATATACCATCAAGCAATTCGTGTGGTAATTCTTCAAATATAGCATCTGTTATTTCTGGTGATAATAAATCGGCAGCCCCATTTTGTGGTTCATCATCATCATCGAAATCATTAATTAAATCTGTACGTTTTTTATCAATATCTTTTTGCCATATCATGACTTCTCGCAATTTACGTTCTAATATTGACCGTGATAATGTATGATCAACAGTAAAATTACGATCAATATGTGAATTATTTGTATTACCATTCATAATCGATGTTGTTATTTTATAATTTACTAATTTCCATGGTTCTATTGTTGACCAATATAAACGTGTACATACATAACCAGTTGGTATTAACACATCAACATTATCTGATACTAATGGATTAATTTTACCAATATTAATAACACGTAATGAACCAATCATTATATTTACTCGATCTATAGGATAATAATTTTCTTTATCATTATCATCTGATGATAATTCAACAAATATATTACGACGTAAATGGAAATTTCTCGTTATATGATTATTTGTTTTAAATAATTGTAAATGATTCGAACAATAAATCTTTTTATCATTAGTAAATGTACAATTTGAATTCTTTGCACATATAAAATGATAAATTTCCATACAATTTTTATAATAACAATTTAATGTTGCACCTTTTTGTTTACAATATGTACAACGTGTTACACCTCCTCTATTTATAGCATTATGAACATATTGTAGTGAACCATCTATTTCTTCATAAACTTCATTTGACCAAAATGCACAATTAATATGGACCCATTCATTTTGACCACAATATAATAAACGTGATTCTGAATAATTTAAACCATCACTCAAATTTCTACATAATTGACAATAACGTGTATCAACAATATTATTATCAATTTGTATATAATTATTTTCAGTATTTGCCATAAAATCTGTTAATATATATTGTTTTTGTTTTGAATATTTAATTTCAGATGGATCTTTTGTTTGTCTATTATACCATGGAAACATTAAATTTATTATTGATCGATATATTTTTATTAAATCGATTGAATTCATTTTATTGAACACCTCTTCCATATCATCATCAAATTCTTTTAATGAATTATATAAATTTGAATTTAAATTATTTCGTATATCTTGAAATGTTAATGTATGATTATTTAAATTATCCAACTCGTAATTGCACTGCATTTGAGAATTCTTATTATTATCATTGCTTATATTAATATTTTCTAAATTAGAAATACCATCATCAATATCATCTATTTCAGTTATACTATTATTATCATTTTCGTTAGTTATTCGATTTATATTTTTTTGTTTACTTATTGGATTCAATTTCAATATATTTCTAGCTGTTTTATTTTTACTAAGTAGACGTATTACTTGATTAAACTCAAAATTCAATTCGGCATCAATCATTTTACGCCAATAGGGTGTTATCTCTTTACTACATAAACGACAAATGTATTTCACCTTATTAGGAAATGTTATTAAAATTTGATAATACTCCTCTGATAACCCTTCACATTTAACATGAATCCACTTATGACAATTTGTACATTCCATTATCTAATAGTTTATTATAATTTATTTTATTATTGCATTAAATAGTATTTATTTATAAATATTACCTGTTCATTAATATCTTCATTAAATGAATCCAGACATAATATACAAATATTATTCTTTTTTCTTGCTTGAAAACAACCAGTACAAAATTGAAAATTTCCAATTAAATTAATAATCTTATTATTACAAGTTTTACAAGTTAAGCACCCAGAACATACCTAGAACAATAAATAATATTTAGTTCAAATTGTATAGTAAAAGAACAAATTTACATGTAGTTGATTATTATGTCCACTCCATTTAATATCCAAACACTCAGGATGGTATGTTTTTGAACATATTTGACAATTAATTTTTTGTCTATCTGATTGATTACATGCTTCACATTTCGTACATTTTGGACATAACCATACTAGTTGACGATTATCATTGTCATTATTATTTATATTATTAATACTAGTATTCCAATTGGTATTATTATTTTGAGGTAATTGTTCTAAACAATATGGATGATATGGTTCACAACATAATGAACAATATAATAATGTTTCACGTCCACCACTGCCACATAAAAAACAAACAGCAGCTATTGAAAATTGTTGTGATGATACTAAACAAAAACCATTACGATTTATATCATCTAAATCATAATTTTCATAATAATCAAAATAAACCATATTCGATTGAATTTCCGGTCGTATTCGTTTCTTATCATTTTGTAATTTGTCCTAAAAAATTTCACATGTAAATTTTTCAATAAAAATATATATAATTATAGCTTACATCTGATAATTTCAATCGATCTCTTTTACAACTTATAATGTTATCATTAATAATAAAAGGCAATTTTGTTGAATATTTATCTGAATCTGATAATTCTGTTTCACTAGAATTATAATCATTTTTACCATTCTTTATTAATGTTTTAGCTTCTTCTATAGAAGCAATTTGTTTAGTCTCATTTTTCTTATCCTGACCTTTAATATCAATTTTAGTTTTATCAGTTTCCATAGGAAACGTAGCTTGTGGTTGCCCTAATACAATGGATGCACTACGACATACATGTTTAACTCTTGGACCTTTTAAATCAATCTTCTGTCGTTTTATATCTGTATTACTTTGTAATCCTTGTGATGTTGTTGATTTTGTTGTTTGTGATGTTGGTATACTTTTAAAACGTACTGGTCTTTGTTTTATTCCATCATTTTGATTAGTTTCAATACAGTCATTTGTTATATGACTACCCAAATTCTTATTCGATATTTGCCATAATAATGGTAATGAATTACTAAACATTACATCAGATCCTTGCATATATTTCGGCAATAACTGCGCTAAACCATGTTTTAATGACATTGGCATTTGAAACGAACGAAGGCACATTTTTAGCCAACATGCCGGACAACGTGTCTTATGGCCATATCTAAAAATTGAAAAAAATTAATATCGATTCAAGTGAATCAATTCAAATTTCATAAATCGAATTTACCTAACAACTTTCATTTGTTGACTACGAACAACTGGGGGTACATGACACATACCTTGACCCTCATGACAAACTAAAACACTATTGGACGTATTTTTACCACAATTTTGCCGTTTGATCATTTTTGATATAAATTTACGACATGATTCACAACTATATATATTAAATTTTCTTGCTTGTTTGACGAAACGATAGAAACGTACAGCACCACAAACACCACATGTCACTGTACCAGGTGGTGAATTATTTGTAATGTTACTAGAAAATGGTCCATCCGAATTACTAATTGTTTGTTGGGTATGTAATTTCAATCTAGCTTGTCGTAATACAATACGACCATTTGGTAATGTTTTTGCTGTAGATGATGATGTTGGAGTTGAATTAATACTAGTATTGTTACTGCTTGAAGTTGTATTACATCTATTACTATTAACAATAGTATTAGTAGTAGTACTTATAGTGCTAATGGCAGTTGTTGAACTAATAGTAGAAGTAATTGTTGTTTGTGTCGATGATTTTCCATTAATACTGTTAATTTTAATATCACTAACCGATTTTATGTCGGTATCGTCACTTTTGTCACATTGTTGTTTATTATCGATAACCTTCTTAAATGTCAATGTATCACTTAAATCTACATTTATGAAACGTTTATTAGGTTTAATTACACGTGATGAATGTACACTTCTTGTTGGTAATACAAATTTACCCACCATACTATTATTTGTTTCTTTGGGTGCATTATTTTTACGGTGTTTATTTAAATTTTTAACTGAATAACTATGTAGTGATTTTCTATTTATATTTGTTTGCCTTCGTGTTTTATTATTTATTGTTCTACCATTTGTTTTGTTGCATATTTTTGATATTAAATTTCTTTTGGAAGAGCTTGTATTTAATACATTTTTAGTATTTTGTAATTTTCTATTAAGCCTTTTTCTTAATGACACTTTTGATGTATTTGCTGTATTTTTACCATTTGTATTATCATTACCCACCATACATTCTGTCAATACCTGAAATTCCCAAATAAACAATCATAATATGAAAATATAAAATAATAAACACAACAAAATAACAATAATGTTTACCTGTTTGTTTTCTGCGGCAGTTTCAACTGTCAATGATTGACTACATTCAATAAATGTATCACTTGTTGCCGGAAGAACATTTACTCGTTTCCTGTTAACATGTTTCGAGGGCTTACCAGGAAATTTTGAACGGCCCATTTTATAAATTTTTATTTTGATCAATTACATTTTAAAAAACCACAAAGTTTTGCATTGAACGCATCACGCACTTCTCACTCTAGCTAGACATTGTCGACACTGTCGATAATACAGAAATCTTATCACATATTCAATGAGAAAAAAACAAATTGGTCTATAAGCCGAAAATTCAACAAAATATAATATCAATTCAATTGATTTTCTATTTACGAATTATCGTTTGCATAATTTACCAACTCAAAAATAATATTATATGATTATTTATATAACATTGTTATTCAAGCGCCCTCTACTGATGGAAGTATGTGATATAAATATAGTAAACGATAACTACACAACAATTGAGGAAGTGATAAAAGGTGGGAATTTTGAAAGTCATGATTTGGTAAAAATTATATTTTCTTAAAAAATCAGAATTACATAATTTTGTGTTGAATCAAATTATCCTATAATTATTAAATAATCTTGATAATTGCATATGTATTGCAAAAGAAAAAAATTCATTCTAATTAAATTACAATTCAAAATAAAGCAGATGCATAATTATTTGATATGTAATATGTAATAAAAATACAAAATTCATAACAACAGCACAATATTTGTTTTTATTTATATCATTATTTTAATATTATAAATACTTAATGATCAAATATTTATATGACGGTTAGTGGCAACTAATTGTAAATTTTATAGAAGGGAAAAAATATACACAGCGAAAAAAGAGCATTTCTATACAATAAGATAAGCATATTTCCATTGTTGTTTATTTCTATTTGTAGATATATCCAACTAACTTTCGTTATCATTATCTAGAAATTCTACATGTGTAAATGGGAAATAACCAATTTTTCCATTTAATTCACCCTCCCATTGACCATTTATGTTTGTTTTAGTCACAGTAATTATGTCACCGACTTCTAATTTTAATGCTGTTTTATCATAAGCATTTGGTACTCTATGTTGCTTAACTCTAGCTTTTGCCGGTAATTTCCGCTGTAAAATCTAAATAAATGAGATATTTTTATATTTTATTGTTTATAAGTAATTTAACTTACTTGCATTTGGCTTTTTTTAACTGTTGTTTCAGTTTGTTGTGCCGAAGTACTAACCGGACCACCAGAGCTAGGTCTAGACAATTCAACAGTCGACTGTCCCTCTTCATACTAAAAAGAAATCATCATTATTCCGATCAAAACTGTGTAAAAGCATTTCTAATTCTTTACTTTTTGAACATAAGGTACGGGAATAGATCCTTTAACACCAGCACTGTTTTTAGCCGTCCACCATTGTTCTTCATCTTTAGCTATGATTGTCAATATTTCACCTCTTTTAAACATTAAATCATCCGGATCTTGACCTTCAAAATCGAATTTAGCTATAACTTTTTCTACTTTTTTCGATGCTGGCCTAATTAATGGCGTTGTATCAAGATAATGTAATTTATAAAATTGTAATAAACTAGGTAAGTCAGGAAATTTTTGATCACCAATTCTATATTTAATTTGATCACTATCTTGAGTTTTATTTATTATATAGTGGCTAACTTTACTATCCTCTCTAAAAATAGGAATTATAGAATAAGAATTGTAATATTTGACAAATGATAAAACTATAATCTTACTTTACACATAAAACAAAATCACCTATACAAGTTGAACTATCTCGAACAAGAAAAACACCACCACCTTTTTCTGCCAATAATAAATCATTGGCTTCATGACGACTAATTGAACCAAAATACCAGCTGAATAAAAGTGTTTTGAATTAATTTTCTATCGATAAAATTCAATTTAGCTCACCTTGACTTATCTTCGTGATCAAATGTACTGGCCATTCTTTTGTTTATTTATATTAAAAACGATAACAAACCTTCCTTCAATTGTGCACTTGTCTAATTAAACTTTTAAATATAGAAAATTAAACATTTTTAATTATAGATACTTAAATAAATATTTTTATATATGATTAGGATACTATAAACAATCCTAATTGATGTTCTTGATTTGGAAGGATTTTAGCTCACATCTTCATATAACAACATCACTACTAATAATACATCATCAATTGATTAAATCAAAAAATTACACCAATAATATTGTTTCGATATTCAATAATTCCCAATTGAAAGTGTATGTCCTCTTAAAAAAAAAAAAACTGATGAATTTTGTTGATGTCAAGTGATAGATAGACAAATTTCACTAGTTCAATGAGATCAAATCAAGATACACAATTTATAAATTAATATCACCATTATTTCATTGCTGTTCAAATAAATTTATTATTATACTTTAATATTTCGATTAATTAATTTAATTACCATTATTATTACTTACAAATTATAATATAATTGGAAAAAAAAATTAAGATTTACAACATGTATTTATTGTAAAATATTTCCCTACAATTCACCATTCGTTCATTTACCAACTTTTGGCTGTTCGTGTCTCGAATTGGATGGATGTGTTCGGCTTTCTTCGACTCGCTTATCTCACGTGTAAACTACGTTTACATCATTCTGTTTATCGGTTTTACCATTCATAATTATTACTTATATATTTCAAAAACAATTAATATATGTAATTGATAAAATCTCATTGATTCTACTATATCTATTCATTATTCAACATGATGTTTGTTGAAGTTATAATGCAATCAACATCTAGCAATTACAGATATTCATAATATACCAATAATCTAGATTTTATATAATATACATATAAGAAGTCTTTTTCTATGTAAACATATTAAATAAAATGTCGACTACACGAGTAAATTTGTTGTATTTGATGTTAGAATGAAATAACTTTAGATTTTAGAACCCATTATTTATTTTAACAATAAAACATTACAAAATATATTAAATCATGTATAAACAAATCATTAACAATAATTAAAATTTTACATAATTGAACACTGCTTCTATATAATGAACATCATTATTTCAAAATTCAACATTTGAATTTATTTGAAATAATAATAAAAGCGTAGCTATAAGAAAATATATTCACGTGTTTTTAATTTAATTTAATTCATTTTTTTTTTTGCCTAATATTCAATGAACCAATTATAAAATTACAAAAATCCTAGTTTCTGCAAAAAACTACATTGCATTTAACTTTCTGTTTGTTTTTTAACTGTCATTTACAATTGTCTGAATTAGAATATGATATATATTTATATTTTATATACAATTTAAAATTCCAATTTTCTACAGCATATATAACATAGCTTTTTTTTGCAGAATATCTAATTGTTTTTCTATTTTATTGTGACATAGTTTTTTTTTGAGAATCTACATTTCATTAAAACTAATTCCATCGATGTGTATTGTTTTTTTATGCATATA
>JAZBGX010000278.1:4266-15265 GCA_037414775.1 Zonitis immaculata
TGAAAGTTATAGGAAAATTTTTTGGATATATTCATCGTTCCATGGCATTCCAATCTTTATATCTTCTTTATTAATGTTTATATACGTATAATGTATACAGGTGGTCCGCCAGAGGATTTCCTGGTCTTGTAGCATCCCTAGTTCTAGTGGAGGGAAAAAAAGGCACTCGAAGTTTTAAAGTTTGGGGAATCGTTTTAACGTTGAAATTCTCTCTAAATATCACACTTTAGATCAACAAGTCCGTTTTTTTTGTTTTTTTATTTGTCGCCACTAGAGCCAGAGTTGCAAGATCAGGAAAGCCTCTGGTGGGCCATCCTGTATTTGGAAAAAAAGCGAAAAACGACAGAGACTATATTTTCATTATAATTCCTTTACATAAAATTCTTAGAAATAATGAAAGCGTTTGAATTTCATTATTATAATTGTTATTACTATAGGGTGTCATCAACCTATTATTTATTTTGATTTATTTCATTTAGTCTCTTTTCATTTGATTTATTTAGTTTGAAGAGAGAGTTTAATATATTGATATTCATGTCGGTTAACCGTTGACCTGTCAATTTATAATTTACCTCTCAAATCAGGACGACTTATTTAATTTAAACAAACTAGTTCCGCTCTCTATATAACTCTATACAATCAACATTTTGTTATCCTTTTAAAGGATCTTATAATATTAAAGCATAACACACAAAAAATGTATAGTCAATTGATATTCAGTACAAGAAGGCGTTAGAATTGGCACATAAACAATCGAATAGATTTGCATTAACTAAAGCACACGTAATCATAAATTAATCGTTAATACTATTGTTCGTTCGCTCTAAAAGCACTACGTTGCAATATAGTTGTATTTCGGTTTATTATTTTTAATACAAGTTTCTTTTGATCGACAATATATTTATCATAAATAATTAATATGACGACACGCCTCTTTTGTTTTAGCACCTTTGTGCACTAGATTTTCCAAGCAATTTCACAACTCTGATGGTTTTTTAATAGAAAAAACCATATAACTTTTATCCTCAAACTTTTTTGGGTAGTTTCATTTTCGAATAGATACTCGCGTCGACCAAACCTTTAGCTCAGTCTGCAACGTGGTACCTTTAGCGCCGACAACATAATGCCACAATTATAATAACAACAAAAAGGATGGCGATTCAATACGATTTTTATTATCATAAATCCAACGATTTTGATTTGAATTTAAATTACCAATAATTAGCGATAATAATTTAATTTAGAAACAAATACCACCACCCTCAATTATCAGTATAATATGGGGCTATATATAACATTAAAATATCAACACACACATACACACCTTATATATCACCTAAATACATACATAAATAAAGTCTTCGGAAAATGAATTATGAAAGTAGAACTAGATCAGTTTTAGTGAAGGTTAATTTGATTTATTTATTTCGATTATTATTTATTTGTTCATGAATCATTATTCCATGAGAAATATGTAAATAAATCAATAATATATCTATAGATGTGATAGTTCTCGATTAAATTAATTAAATAATAATTGTTTGATTGCTGGAAAATTGCTGGGAAAATTTAATACAAAAAAAAAAGATAATATAATGAAAATCGACTACAATTATTGCAAATAATTATAAATAAAATTGCTAGTGATGTAATATTTGCGATAAGTGTTGTTTTTCAAATATAGCCATAATTTAAAAAACAAAAACAAACAAGGAATGCATATTGTTTCTAATATATTCCGGTATAGAAAAATTCTAAAAAAAAAAGACATTACATGTTCAACATTGATTGATAATAATTGTTTGTTAAATAAGTGTTGAATATTACAAATCCTATTAGGCATCTTCCTGTAGCAGTTGGTATGTGAAAGTAATTTATTTACTTATTTTTACAATTACAAAAAAATCGGAATCTAACTATTTCCGTTCGACGAATACATAATTTATAATTATAACAAAACGGTAGTTTTATTAGAAATGCTGTAATTGTTATTATTATTATTATTATTATTGAAAACGATAGTTGATAAGTAATTGTAATTTTTAATAAAAATCGAAATTAGAAGAATTGAAAAAAAAACAACAAACAATCGGGTATAATTTTCATATTTTCCAGTTCAATTATTCGAAAATGTTCAACACACAATCATTTAATTAAATTGGAAAGTCAAACGTAATAATTAATTTAATGGTAATTTATTTATAACCATCATAAAATGAATCGAATAATTATTTTATAGTATAAGTGTAAACTTTTTTGGAATATTGCTATATTGATAATGTGGACATAGCCTTAAATTGCCGTTCTATGTTATTGTGTTTTGTTTTTTTTTTAAAAAAAAGCTATTATTTCCGTTTCATTTATGTTTTATCAGCAATAATGACAATATAAATTCTAAATGTTCAAAAATAAAGGTTATTTGTTATTTTATCACTAACAGAGAGGCCACACAGAACGGTTCTTCAACGTCCGTTGTACTGACGTTTTTCTAATATCGAACATTAGAGAGAAATGTTGAAAATACGTAGGTACGTAAAAACACTTGCGTAAAAATACATCTGTTTAAATAATCAATCTTTGTATACCTTGTTATTCAAACAATTACTATTCCTACGATACGGACGTACTTTTAGAAATCGATTTTGAAAATACGCACATAATACGTGCGTAAAAATCGTTCTGTGTGTCCTGGCCGTTAATCATGCTAGAAAAATGTACCTGCCCTCGGCCGATATTCTACATCAACGGCTAAAACGGACGTTAAAGAGACGTTCTGTATGGCCTCTCGGTGGACGTAGCCTTAGATCTAATGATGACAATGCCTGCCATCTATGGTTTGTTATTGGAACAAATCTAACTCACTATACGCATGAGATTCACGCCAATCGTGTTACAGTTTCGTCGTGACGTATCAATGACTTATAATTATACCGGAGGACGCCGATAGATGGCGGGGTAGCTATTTATTTTCTTTTAATTAGTGATATTTTGATACATTTTCGAAACTTGTATTGCATAGAATTTTGTAGCGCTGAAAATAGTTCCAAAACTGCTATCGCCATCCGTGCCGTCGTACCGAGTTTTTCGAAATTATCCGTCTTTAAAGGCTCAGAAAGCCCTGCTAACGTTCGCACTCATTCATCTAGCGACTAAGTCTGGTACTAATTCAGATACTATATTTTACCACTTATGAAACTATTATTATATATTTTCACAGAAAACAGCCATTATTTCCGTTCTATTTATGGAAATTATTTTATCAGTATTGTTAATAATTCAAATTCAAATTTTTAAGTAAAATTCTATTTTATCTTATCACAAACAAATTAGAATGCTCTTTTTTTTTCGATAATTTGCATATGGTTGAAGAAACTGATCAAAAATTGTGAGTTCTTGACAAACAATTTTAAATAATACCGGCCATCTATAGCTCGTAATTGGAACTAATCTAAATTCAGACCAATCGTGTTACAATTTCGTCGTGACGTAGCAATGACTCATAATTATACAGAGACAAACCGATAGATGGCGGAATAATAAGTCAATTTCAAGAATCTTTGAATTTTGTTTTTTTTGTTTTTTGATGATTCCTGCTAAGGTTTTTAGCATATTTGAGTATTTTATTTTATCGTTTATAAATTTTTTTCTGATTCTTCTATCTTTGGAAATATTAATCAATGATAAATAAAGTTGTCGAATCAACGTAACACTTTATTAGTTTAATAAGATATTTATGATTGTATAATAATAATAATAACGATGGTAGTGATAATAATAATAATAATAATAATAATTACTATACCCATATGCTGGGCACGTTTTATCGCGGGATTTTGTAAGTATGTCAAACAAGTCGTAATACCATCAAATGTAATCGTGTCATCTATTAAAAATGCGTTTATTATTTACCGTTTGTTTTTTTTTTGTTGATGTAAATTTTAAATAGACAAAAATTGTTTATATTCTTATAAAATAGTTATCAAAATTATAAATACACATATATGTATACAGGCTGTCAATGATTGACGATTCTTAATATTTAGTAAGATAGATGGAACTGAAATAATCCAGAACTTCTCCTACGATGGTATAAAAAGCAGAAATTGAATCACAGCAGCATCCTCTGTCATTTTCCAGAAGATTAGATATAGTTATTCGGTGACACTCTGTATAATTATTGAAATAAGAACAATCGAATTGTATAATTGCTAAACAATATAATATGGAATTAATAATAATAACATTTTTGTGTGGGTATTATACGGGATTATAATATGTTGTAATAATTTTTTCCCTATTTGACAATCTTTGAATTTATAACTTTTAAACCAAACATCTCATAATTCACTTCCTACGATTATATTAATATAATAACATTCATTTATTTATATAAAATATAGTTTCAGTTTCATTTAATTTACATTTATTTTCTATTTTCATAATGATCATTAAAAATGAATGTTAATTTATTTCTAATATTACAACCTATATAAAATTATTTATAAAAGAAAGTAACAAATCTCAAGTTCAATGGCTTACTGATTATAATGATTACGATGTTGTTGTTGTTGCTGTTGTTGATGATCATCATAATGATGATGATGTATTTCATACTTTAGTGAACATGCGAGATATGTTATTATTATTATTATTATTATTATTGTTAGAGAAGAAGTAAAAACGTATTCAACTGTTATTTTGTCAGTCATCTATAACATTATTGTAGTCATAAAACAACGGTATATAAATAAATCATCAAAAATCGATATGAAATTATTATCATTAATATCAACGAAAAATATTGGGAGAATGTCCAGGACCGGATTCACACACTGCATTTAAAAATTCGGTAATCCACGATTGAAGATTAAATAACTTAAATTCTAGAACGAACTCTATAATTTTTCGAATTGTTGAAAAAAAAAATATTCATCATCCCCATCAAAGGTATCACGTTGCTAAATAAATACAGTTATCATTATAATACTTGAATTTTATGTTTTTTCTTCGTTGCATAGAATACACCATCCAAGTCCTGACAACGGGCCATTTTTTTCATTGCACGCTCGTAATTATATCGAGAATTATGTTCAAGTATTCCGTGTTGTATTCCACAGGCGTGAAGATTTTATCGATTCAGCTTAAAATATAATTTTGGAAATGAATCTCAATATATTAGGAAATAGAAATTCCTCTAGAATTATTTTTTTTTTTTGAAGTTAATTAACTTGGTGAAATAAAAAAATGGAATCATCTAATCTATCAGCCAATTAACTAAAACCTTTTTTTATTGTTGAATGTTGGAAATCAATTTTATAGAGTTTCTATTGATCATAACTTTTGCCCCATAAAATTGATAGTTTCCAAGAATTAATAGGTTGAAAATTCCTCAATATTCTATTTTCCTAAATATAGTAAAGCTTCCGTTGGACGGCCACCAATAGCAAAACAAAAAGTGTCCAATGGTAATCAAGAATTTCGGATCTACCTTTGTTTCGAAAAATATCGATATAGACTGGGCTTAAATTATTTTAAACCGTACGCCAAATCTGCGCTGCTACAAAAAAATTCTCTTTCAAAAATTTCTGTCCAAATAAGTATTTTGTCAGCATCCGTACAATTGAGGTTTTGCCTCCGTAATGAGAAATGTCCGTTAATGAAAGTTTTACTGTATTGCTCTCTACAATTTCAATCTTTTTCAACGCGACTTGTTTAAATTGAAATAACAAACTTAAATTTGTCTATATTGGAAGTCTTTAAAATTATTACAGTTATTAAATTCCTTCAAAAAAGGGCCACGCCCTTTATATATGCATACATATACAGGTGTGTTTAATTCGTACAGGTGCTAAAACAAAAGAGGCGTGTCATAGAACGTCTATCAATATGTTTCGAAAACAAAAATAAATGCATTCAGTATTTGAATAAAAATTTTTAAAAATTGAAAATCATTTATTCATAATGAATAAACAATAAATATAGAAATAAACCGTTATTATTGTTATGAAAATAGCTTGTCGTAAGCCCTATATATGCGATAACATAATTGCAACGTAGTACTTTTAACACGAAATGAATAATAATAATAAGATGGGAATAATATTGATTTTGTCTTGTAGTTTTTCAATTTTAGATTCGATTTATTTATACGAATCGTTACGCCTGCAGGATATTCGTCCTGCTTCAATAAACAAACACATATCGTGATTTAGATAAAAGTAGAATTTATTTAAATGAAAATAAATAATCTAAAGAAAAAAAAAATTGAACAATCCTATACCAAAGATGTACTCGAACTATAACAATAATTATACATGTTGTTACAAGAATTAATAATATAATTAATGTTATTTCACTGAAATATTAAAAATTGATATTATATTGTTACCAGGGCTAGTCCAAAAGTAATGATAATCGGATATTTTTAATGGTCGCAAAAATTTTGAAAGAATAGAGTAGCGAGCTAAAACCTTCTCTAGTTACGGGCGAAAATGTCAAATGACTACACCGTCATATTTTTGAACTTCCATTCAATTGAATACGAGCAGACATAGGGAAACTGTGCCTTCTCCCATACTTTATTGTTACACCCTATTGCAAGAAGTCCAGAATATCCACAAATGACGAGCATCGCGTCCCACATCAGCAAAAATAGATAAAAAGTTTTAGCTGACCATAAAACATTAATCTGAGACCACAGGAATCTCGTAAGGCAGTACTCAGAGGATCCTGAATGACGGACATCCTATGAATAAGATTGAGTACTTAGAATGTTAACCGTCGAACAAAAGAAGAAACCAGTCGACATTTCAAAAGCAACTCTTGTATATTACTAAACTTATCAGGACTTTCGTCAGACTTTTGACTCAATTTGTGATCCATCATTTCAATCCTGAGACTGAACAGCAATTGATGGCTTGTAAACGACCGTCCTTACCGACATCGGCTTCGCAATAAGCTCCGCTTGAAAGGCTAAAGCTTCAATTTTTTTTTGGATTCCCAATAATGTCGCTACTACAGGCTTTCACCACGCTGACGCATTAAGACAATTGCGAGAAGTAATCAGTGAGGTAAACTGCGAGCTTTTTCATCAGCACACTAAACCGAAGCTGCGATCGATGTCATTCGATAAGTTAGTTGGGAATTACTCTCCTATAGCGACTTCTATTTCTTTCCTTGGCCTTGGTAATAGTTCAAAGTCTAAATAGATAATTGCGAGGTGATGGCCTCTGTAGGAGAAGCATTTTGGGAGACTCAAAGAAGAAATAGCTCAGTAATTTTTATTATAAATTATATTTCATCTAATTAAACGTTGTGTTTTATATCGATTATTATTACTTTTGAATTACCCCTCGTATTTTTTTCTTTGAATAAATGCAATAATAATGATAATTACAGGTAATGTGGTCGAGTTGTCAATATCCCAATAGAGAATTATTATGATAATATCTAATTACATTCAACTGTCTATTTATTCACACCCTATAGTCTATAGATGAAGTTACACCTAAACCTACATTCCATATCAAACCAAATTTAAAAGTACAAAGTAAACAACAGCAAAAAATTTGAATGGAAATTGTGTAATAATGATAATAATAATGATAATAATAATAATAAACGAAGTGAAAATAGATAAATTAAAAATGAATAGATTTTCCTAATATTATAATTGAAAGGGTTGGAAATTATGGTGTTTGTTTTGATTTTTTGGAAAAACCTCACTTACCTATTGTGCAACCTAAGATGATTAATTCCCTCGAAGAGAAAGTGCATTTTTCTTCATTTATTTTATTATTTTTGAATAAATAATGACGGTCACGGTTTTCAAACGCAATTAATCAATGCCACAATCTATTATAGAAAAAAATATAATCCGAAATTTTTAGGAAAATCATTAAATATATTTGGCAATTTTCCAAACGCATTATTACCATTAAAATTTTCTTCTCTAAATATTAACAAACAAAAAAAAAATGTTATACAGGTGTGGTTTATTTCATCAAGGTTGCCAAAGTGCAATGTCGTCCTTATATATTTTTGGCATAGATCCAAAAAAAAATCCTGCCGGGTTCAATAAACCAATCAAATATATTTGTTTACATTCGACTTAATATATTAAAGGATTATACTAAAGGTATATAAATATGTGTGTGTACGTTTTTAATTTTGGAAAATTATCGAATATCACGTCGGCACACGTGTGGCCCACAAATCTCTCTACGACAAAAAAAAAAAATTATATATTTTTTGTTTTGTTTCAACAACATCAAAGACATGATCTAGGCTATCGGATTGCATTTATAGACAAACGTGCCATCATCGATTTGTACGTAGTTAGGATTCTTAATTAAATTTAAAAAGAAAAAAAGATATTTTAACGGGATATCTGAATACAAGGACATGACGCTAAAATAAAGGTCCTTGCCAATCAATTTAATATTCGATACGTATTTATTGGGAATTTTTCTAGAAAATAAGGCGAAATAATAAAAATAAGAGTAACATTCAAATTACTTTGAAAATTGTTGTGTTGGAGAAATTAATCAGAATAATTATGATTTAATTTTTTAATTTAATACTAGGAATACTGATGATGAGAAACTGAAATATTTACTATGAGAGCGCCATATGCAGTGTAGTTACCTGGGTTATTTAAACAACCATAACTTCTATGAATCGCACTGTATACCATTTTCGACTACACAGATCAATTCTCCAAACAATTTAACATGAAAAAGCTAGTCTCAGTATTTATCATTGAAAGCAGCCGTTTTGGAATGAAACGAACTCAAAAGTTGAACCTGCGTTGGAGTTTTTCGAAAAATGATCGAAAAAAAATACCTATCTAGTCTCACATCACAGTCATGGCAATTGATCTCAAAGAATAGTCGACTGTGTATTGTGTTCAACCACCAATAAAGTGGCTCAGAATCTATCAGGCGCGATCTCCTCAAAAGGTGACTCTACATACACGGCAAGATCTTGCGGAACTGACATTTTTAAAGTGACATCATAACTGATGCGAGAGTTCGAACAGTTGAAATCGAAACAACATATGTAGGCCCTATTACCAAGAGTTGCTCCCTTAAAATAAACTTGAAGCTTTGGCTGTGCAATAGATTGTCAGGAACCTCGGATTTTTTAACCCAGGTGCTTATTACAACTAATGCTTCATTAGAACAAACGCCCTAAATTTCTGAAAGAAGTTGATGTGATTGATGCATCGATTTCTGGGCAAAAAGCACTCCAATGGTTGCGGATAAGAAGAGCGAGACTTTATATAAGTTTGGCTTCCTATAGACCAACAGATTTGAAGCCTCTGGATTATTGTGTGTGAGGTCGCTTGAAGCCGCTACTTCACAAGATTCCAGTCTAAAATAAACCAGTTCTAAAAACAAAAGATGTTTGACTCGTGTACCATTATTTAACAGACACCAGGTACAGTCGAAAGGGTTCGTCAATCAATATTTTTCTCCGAAATGGTAGTTTTGAGCGACGAATACTAAGAACTGATATGAGAGAATTGATATGTTTAGTCAAAAATGACATATACAGTGCGACACAAAAAAGATATAGTGATAAAAAATCAAAATCAAAAAAAAATTTTGGACCTCCTGTATTTCAACGATCAAGACTTCAAGACATTGCAGACTCATGTTCCTATGAATTTTTCATTTCGAAATTAATCAACGATTCACCCCCTAAAGTTCGTACAAGTACTCGATTAACAGCCTGTATATTTTTGCTGTCATTTTTGAAGTTTCATGGCGTTGCATTGAAATTTCGTCAGATAAATATCTGTAATTTGTTTGTTTTTAAATAGGAATATTGTCATTTTGCGGCTTTCACATTAAAAACTAACTAACTGGTGAGAATTGTTGAATGAATTTTCAATTTTTAGGCCATATATTGTTTTATTATTATTATTATTATTTTATTTATCAAAATTTTCAATATTAATGTTAAATTATAATAATTTTCGCTTATGCATTATTCTGCTTTCTATCATAGCCAGTTTTCAGTAATATCAATGATGTTATTTAGAAAAAATGTAAATACACACTCCCTATAAAATAAACTTTCACTGTATAGTATCATTTAATTTATTTTTTATGAATAAATTAATGATATTATTGGTGACGAAAATCTCGATTTTTCCAAATTTATTCTTTATTAGTTATTATTAGATCGGGTTAATAAATTTCGTAATAGAGATGATTGTAATGTGTACGACTTCCTTTTTTTGTAAAAAAAAATTAATAATAAATTGTGCAAAAACCCAAAAGGAAACCACAAATCATATTTATTCATTATATTAACAAATAACAATAATGGTATTGTTGAAAAGTGTCTATATTCTGGCATTCGTATTGTTGCAATAATGAAAACAAAACAAAACAAATGGAAAAAAAAAATGGTTGATATTAACATTTATTTTACTTTAAATAAAAGCTGCACCTTATTGTAAACTTTATAGAAGATCATGCAATCCTAATAACATTCAAACATTCAAAGAGATGCTTTTAATATTATAATAGGAATATAAGAGGCATCGTTCAAGGTGGTATGTTTAATTCTTAATGAAATATCTTCTCTACTATTTCTTTATAGGTAATAATTAAAATTTTAAATAGAATTAAGAAAAAAAAACCGACATCAATCAATTTATAATTATTATAAAGTTTTCAATCTATTTGTTTAAATATTCGTGACAATAGATTCACTGTAACCTTTCAATAATTAGAAAGATTGACATGTTCAAGGATCAAATCTTATTGTTAAATAAAATCAAATTTAAAACTTTCTTTTATTATTAATTAAAATTAAAATATACCTATCTATCTATAGTTATTGTGTGGCGCTTAATATAATCAAATCTTAACTATAGTAGGTCATCTATCCAAAAAAATTCCCTATTCTTACATATATACAATCATCTTATAATAATATAAGAAAAATGAGCTATAACAACAACAACACTTTTATCGATACACCT
>JAZBGX010000278.1:17548-37692 GCA_037414775.1 Zonitis immaculata
GTAATGATAATCGAATATTTTTAGTAGCCACAAAGATCTAAAATAAAGAGGATAGCAAACTTGAGTATCGCTTGAATACACCGTCATAGCTTCGAACTAAATTCATTCGAATACGAGCAGTCATAAAGCTAACACGAAAATGGAGAGAAATGCAGATATTGGACCCATATTGCATATTGCATATTGTACGCTCTGGTGCAACTCGAACAATGAGTTTGAGTTGGGCAAAGCATCCACAAAGTTGAAAAGCTAGCTGTAGCTGATCGACATTTGGTTGAAGTCATAGGGATCTCATTCGCCAGTGTTCAGAGGATCCTCAGCGACGAACTTTACATGAACAAGGTGTCCACGCGATGAGTACCTAGAACAAAACAAAAACAAACAAAAAAACAGTCGACTTTTCTTTTAAAAATCTTGAATTTCAAGTACCAAGCTGATCCGAGCAGATTTTTAACTCGATTCGTGACAATCGATGAGACTCGAATCCACATAAGAAGATTACGGAAAGCCATCAAGCGAACTAGAGTGCAAAGCTAAAGTTGCGATCTGTGCTATTCGAGAAGCGGATTTCGAATTACATAAACACCAGCGATTTCAATTTTTCCCCGGCTTTAGATGCAACTCAGAGGTAGGGACTTTGGACATAATGATCGCTGTAGAAGCATTCTCGAAGAGCCAAGCTAAAGATTGTTGTTCAAAGAAAATTTGTGCTTGAGAGAAGAAATGGACCAAGTTGAATAATAAATTATAGTTTATCTAATAAGCATTTTATTTTATATGGATTACCATTACTTTTGAATCATCCCTCGTAATAGTATTCAATAAAATTATAGTTTTTTATTAAAAAAAAAAATTGGTTTTTGTTTTCTATGCTATGAGACTCGAATTAATTATCTATTATTGTTTTTTTTTTTTACAGGGGCTACCAAAGTGTTCATTGAAATTACCAACGTGGGATAATTTAACAAACGCCCTGCCTCGATTCCATATACCGGCCATGCCGGCCGTGCGATCCAAGCGCGGCTGGTGCGGCTGTTTGCAAGTAAGTTATTTATTAATTTTATCCCAAATTAGAATTATCCAACAATCAACAATTACATAATTCAAGAATATAAAATTGAATAATAAACTATAAAAACCGCAATATAATTAATAAATGTATAGTTGAAATAATAGGGCCGGCGCATCCACCATTTCGCATAATCCAAAGATTAGATTTTTTTTTAATCGCAAATTCATTCGAATTATTATATAAATGGAGTTGAGTTGTTTTTTTGTTTTTTTTCTTTTTGTAATTTAGGTGGGTCGTCGTATATTGAAGTCAAGCAATATTTTCTTTTATTTTTTTCTAATTCGACTATTTTAGGCACAAATTTCAACAATTTACGAAACTACCAAATGCAAAAGGTTAAATAAAATTAATAAATAATAATAATAGAGGAATTAAAAATAGAAAGACCCACCTTAATTTTTTTAATAGTCAATCAAAATAATGTACAATAAAAAACAAAAATTAAACGTTGTTATTTCATTTAAAATTCTTGTAGCAGATGTCGGCTTTGATCCCGCAGGAGCAGGTGTTTTTTTTTCTAAATATTTATATTTTTTTTCATGCAAGAGCAGTTTTTCTATTAGATATTTTTATTAGAATTTGTTGAATGAATAGATAATAAAATTATAATTAGAAATAGAATTTTTTTCTCTATGTACACAGGGTGTGTCCTCTAATACAATAATTATTAATATTACTAGCAAAACGACCTTGCCATAATAGTCTAGGAAGTCGCTATACCTACTATTACCTATTAATTAATTAATCCAGAAGAAAACTATAGAATTGGTCGAAACAATAAAAATATATTATACAGAGAATCTTCTATAAGAGAAATTTTGAATAATATGAACAATTTATAAATTTTATTTATTCAGGTTATCAAAGTATGTTTATAGATTAGGATCTATTTAGAATTTAACATTTTCTATTAAATACTTTTGACATTTATTGGTCATATGGCACGGTTGTGACCCTATACTTACCATATGACATTGGGTCATGGAAATTTTATTTATTTATTTATTTATTTATTGTAATTATACTAGGAATAATTATTAGTCGAAATCAAGTTGAATTCTATGAATCCACTCTATAATAAAAAATAAAAAAAATTGAGAAAAAAAACACATCAAATTCTTGTAGATAACGGAGAAAGATCACGTGTAATTGTTAATAAAATCTACATAACAACAAGAATATTAAATAAGATAATAAATAATTAACATTCTAATAAATGAAAATATTAATTTATTTTTATGGAATTATTGGTAATATATTTTTTTTTAATTTCGTTATTTTATTAATCTGATGAAAATCGTTTATTATAAAACAAAATTTTCCAATTATATTATTTCGTAATAGAAAACTATTAGAATAATGAAAAAAAAAACTAAATTTCTTTACTATTATCTGATTTAGAAACCTGCTCAATATTCCATAATAGGGTTTCATTCTTAAGAAAATTGGATTATAAAACAACAAATCGTTATAGGTTTCATTAGTTTTGTTTTTAGCTTCTCTAAAATCAGAAACAATTTCAACTTAATCCAACAATTATTATTTTGTAGAGATTATATTATGAGAATATGATTATTTCCAATAAAAATTGTATGAATCATTGGTGAAAACTATATAGAAATGGTTCGATTTTCATACCAAAAAAATCAATACCCTAAAGGTTAATCTTTATAATAACCAAGATGAGGCCACTTTCACAATACATTTTTTTCTCATATATAAATAATAAAATAAATAAATTAACAATAGAAATTGTTTTGATTTTTCGATAAAATCAATTATTAGAAAAACGAAAGTTTCGTTAGTTGTTGTCTTTTTTTTTTATTCAATTATTCTTTTAGGATGATGAACCACCTGAAATTACATATTGTGTAGTTGAAAATACAGGAACACTCACCCTACAAGCTATAACACCAACACAACCAATGCCAGCCCAAGAGGAACTTGATGCTAAATTTGCCGAACTAGTGGTGAGTTTTGGACGACAGCAAAAAATTATTTTATTAGAGAAATATCGACTTATCATCGTCATAATCGAATTGTTCTCTAAAGTAAAAGTATTTTAAACGATTAAAAATAAATAACAAGCCATAGCTGTTTTTTATTACTATTATTATTAGTGCAACAATTCGAATGTTATAATTATAGAAATTTTAATTTCTCAACTATAATACCTTAGAGCACTTATCGTTATAGAACAATCAATTTCAGGACAATGGCTTCAGCATAAGTTTCATCAACTCGTATCTATATGTATATAACTATCATAATACACGCGACTTTAATTAATCTAACATTTACGTGGGGTGATCCAAAAGTAATCGATAATCGATAAAAAATATTACTTTTTTTTCTTTAGAGAATTCTTCATTTTTTAAAGAATCTTAATCTTGACTCTCTCAAGATGTTTCCTCAAAATTCTTGCCTTTGAGCTGCTCCTTAAACCGAGGAGAGAGATAGAAACTAACTACCTCCTCAGGATATGGAACCGCGGACGCCATGAATTTAACGTGTAGCTTGCGACTGTGAATTTATTCGATGTCGTTGAATACGCTCATTTCCAAGCTATCGATTGATGTGCATTTGTAGAATCGGAGTGATGCAGTGAGGTGATACGAGGAGAGGTTTTAGTGAATAGGGCTGAGATGATACTCCCACACTTTCAAAATTTGCTCTTGAAATGTCATCTCGTTTTGCTTTTTTTTCCTTTCCGATATGCGACGTGGATGACTCCTTTGAGATGCTCAATCTTCTATGAATGCTCTGCCCAACTTAAAGTTCTCGCACCGGCGCTTGACTGTAGAATATGAATGAGCACAAGTCCTTCATTGTTTCTTTCGATGGCTCGTATTCAAATGAATGTAGCTCTATCTATTCATTTACTATGGATTTAGTATGGATTTAGCTCCCTACCCTATTTTTTGAGAAATATTCGATTATCATTACTTTTGGATAAGACCTCGTATAGTTTCGCTCGTAATAAAAATAATGATAATCAAGTAACAGTAGTTTGAATTATAGTAATTATAATTTCTTTTCCTTCAAATTAATTCTTTTTCAGGAGGAGCTTGATTTGACGGCCACCAACAAAGCGGCGATGTTGAGTTTACCATCACAGAAAAAATGGCAGATCTATTGTTCACGAAAAGGTGGTGAAGATGATGTTGATCATACTCATGCTCCAGAACATTACATCGAACAATTACGTTATTTATCAACGGTAAAAATTTGTAATTTAAAATTTTGTACTAAAAATAAATTTTGATTAAATTCCAGTTACAATATCCTGAAATTAATATTGAAGAAGATGTACGTGGTAGGACAAAACAAATTGATGGTTTAAAAACAGCTTTACGTACATCAACGCACAGTTTCGTTATTAAATTTATCGAATTGGATGGTTTATCAGTATTGTTGGATTTTTTGGAGAAAATGGACTATTTCACCGCTCAAAGTTCAATACACACTAGCATAATTGGTTGTTTTAAAGCTTTAATGAATAATTCTGTAATTGAATTGAATTTTTTCAGTAATTTCGGCTTATTAATTGATTTTTATTGTAGACGGGCAGAGCTCACGTTTTGGCCCATCCAACTAGCATCAATACAATAGCTCAATCATTGAATACTGACAATATAAAAACGAAAATTGCCGCTTTAGAAATTCTAGGTGCTGTTTGTTTAGTATCAGGTGGTCATAAGAAAGTTCTAGATGCAATGTTCCATTATCAGAAATTTGCATATGAACGGACACGTTTCCAAAGTATCATAAATGATTTAGATCGTTCAACTGGTATCTATCGGGATGAAGTTAATTTAAAAACGGCTATAATGTCATTTGTTAATGCCGTATTAAATTATGGTTTAGGACAAGAGAATTTAGAATTCCGTTTACATTTACGTTATGAATTTCTAATGTTAGGCATACAACCGATAATTGATAAATTACGTAATCATGAAAATGAAACGTTAGATCGACATTTAGATTTCTTCGAAATGGTACGTAATGAAGATGAAAAAGAATTGGCACGTAAATTCGAATTGGAACATGTCGATACGAAAAGTGCCACATCAATGTTTGATTTATTAAGACGGAAATTAAGTCATACACCAGCTTATCCACATCTACTATCCTTATTAGAACATTGCTTATTATTACCATTGGATTATGGATCGCATCCACAACATTGGTTATTGTTTGATCGTATCGTACAACAGATTGTTTTACAACAAGATAACGATATTAAAAATCCGGATTTATCACCGATTGAAATTAATGTTAAAGAAATCGTACATTTATTAGCAAAAGAAGAGGAATTGGTAGCGGCTAGGAAGAAAGCCGAAGAATTGGATCGGGAAAATACGGAAATATCGAATCGTTTAGCTAAAAAAGAACAAGAACTCGATCAACGTACACAAGAAAAAGAAGATATCGAATCGAGTTTGATACGAATCAAAGAACGTTTAGAAAAAGAAACAGCAACGCATATAGAAACACAACAACGTTTAAATGAATTAGAATATCGTGCAGCTGATTTAGATCGACAAATAACATGTGAACGTGGCGAACGTTGTCGTTTAGAACGTTTAGTTAGTTCCGGTAGTATACCAGATGATGCTAAAGTTATTGGTTTGAAAGGTGATAATAGTGAATTTAAAAAAGAATTCTCTATACCACCACCACCACCACCGATTGCACCACCACCACCACCACCTCCATTAGCACCAGGACCACCACCGCCATTACCACCAAATGCACCATTAGCACCACCACCCGAACCACTATTGAAAATTGAAACAATCCAAAAGAAAAATATACCACAACCATCGAATCCATTAAAATCGTTCAATTGGTCGAAATTACCAGAAACCAAACTAATTGGTACTATATGGAATGAATTGGATGATACAAAAATTTATAATACAATGGAACTTGATTGTATCGATAAATTATTTTGTGCTTATCAAAAAAATGGCGTAACGGTAATATCGATATCTAATTTTATATTCTATTGGTATTATCTTTGTTTTGTTTTTTTCTATAGAATGAAGGCTCAATTGAAGATTTGCGACAATTAGGTAAGAATCGAACGAAAGTGTTGTCAGTTATTGATAGTAGACGTGCTCAAAATTGCACAATTTTATTATCAAAACTAAAAATGTCCGACGAAGATATAACAAAAACGATATTAAGTATGGATTGTAAAGAACAATTGCCTATTGATATGGTTGAGCAATTATTGAAATTTACACCAAGTTCAGAAGAAGCGGCTTTATTAGAAGAACATAGCGATGAAATTGATTCATTAGCTAGAGCCGATCGTTTCCTATATGAAATATCCAAAGTACCACATTATGAACAACGATTACGTAGTCTACATTATAAGAAACGTTTCCAAATTACTTTAAATGAAATTATACCGCGTATAACAAGTGTAATGGAAGCATCTAGAGAAGTATCAAGATCACGTCGATTACGTCGATTATTAGAAATTGTTTTAGCTTTAGGTAATTATATGAATCGTGGGGCACGTGGTAATGCTTCCGGTTTCCGATTGGCATCATTAAATCGACTAGCTGATACCAAATCGAGTGCTGCCAAAGGCACAACTCTATTACATTATTTAGTACAAATTGTCGAGAAGAAAGTAAATATATTTAATAATTTTAGAAATTTTTTTGATTATCTTTCGAATTTATTGTTCAAGTTTAAAGATATCCTACGTTTGGACGAAGACATACCTCATGTTAAAATAGCCGCAAAAGTATCGTTAGGTGAACTCAATAAAGATATGACACAGTTGAGGGCCGGCCTTAGGGATGTCGCCAAAGAAATCGAATTCCATTTGAGTCAAAGTCCATTAGCTAACGATAAATTCGTGCCAGTTATGCGGGAATTCCAAGCAACAGCGACATGTCGATTAGCCGAAGTCGAAGATCAATATCAAGATATGAAGGTAATTTGTTTGGATGATGTCTTTATCAGATTAATTGATTGATAAAAAAATTTAGACACGTTTCGAGCGGGCTGTGCGTTTATTTGGCGAGGACTCAACAAATGCCCAACCGGACGAATTCTTCGGTATATTCGATGGTTTCTTGATGGCATTCATGGAAGCCCGTCAAGACAATGAAAATATGCGTCGGCGACAGGAAGAAGAGGAGAAACGTGCCAAACAAGAGGCTGAATTGAAGAAATTAACATTAGAACGTAAACATAGTCGTGAAGGTATATTATCGTCGATTAATAAAAGTTTGAATTTGAAAAATGGCGAATGTGCAAAAGGTGAATTTGATGATTTAATATCGGCATTGAGAACAGGCGATGTGTTCGGTGAGGATATGGCGAAATTTAAACGGTCAAGAAAAAGTCGCATCAATAATGGTAATTCACCACCTAGAAAGAATTCGGTAAATCGTGAAGATAGTAGAGAACGGATTGTATCAAATGGTAACACTAGACGACAGTAGAAAAATCTTTATTAATTTTCAATTAATTATCTCTATTATTGTTATAATAATTATTGATCTTCTGTTGCAATTAAGCTGTGGCCTAATTGGTTTCGATTGGACCAATAATAATGTTTACAATAATGATTGAAATAATCATAATAAATGAGGCGAACGTGTATTCCTGCCTTATATTATTAAGAAGCTTCTCAATTTTTTACGTATAAGTAGCATTTTGTATTATATTAACACCAATTTATCAATTTTTATATAACAAAATTGTATGTTTGTATTGATGATGTATTTAGTTTAGTTTAAATGTTTATATACATATATACATATATAATCTATATACATGATTTTAGATGAACAAATTGTATCATTCAAAAATCGAACTGACATAAACAATTGAATGTTGAAATATATATTGTTAATTTATTTGAAAAATTAGTAACTACAACTCTTTTTTTATTATCAATAATAATAACAATAATTATATAAGGAGAAGTCCTTCAAATAATCACCAATTTGTTCATTTCCTCGTCAAATTCAAAATAACCGCCAAAAACAACATTTAACAAGTTCCCACAACAACCTTGGATGTCGTACCATTACAACAAAAGCATGGACTAATATACAAAAACAAGATCCGATACTTTATCTTCTTCTTTCTCTTTCAATAGAACTTTGTCCTGTTCTTCTCTGTTAAATTATCTCTCTTGTGATCACGGTCTTATAGACAGAATTTGACACTGCTATCTTACTATCATTGGTAGAGATAAACTCTTATGTTGTAAGAGTTTAGTTACTAAAACTGCCACAAGAAGCGTGGCAGTTTAGTTACTAAACTTAGTAACTAACTGTGCGAAAAAGAGACAACAACAACAACAACAAGTACGCCATCTGTTGGTTAACTATTGTCAATATTTAGTTGACAAGTGACGTAACGAAACCCAGATTACTTTCACTAGATGGCCCATCATGATTTGATAACTATATTTAATAATTTCTACAATTATAGATGGCGTTATTATCACTAAAATTTCTATTATATGTCTATTTCTTTTTCTATTAATTAATTAATTATTATATGAAGAGAAAAAACCCCGATTTGACAAATTCGTATGAAAATAACCCATTATTACAAGTTGCTATAATTATGAATTAATTGCCACCGGTTTTTTTTTGTGCTTTCCCATACTGAAAACCTTCAACGTTCATAATAGAGAGATTCTGGGATTTCCTGAATAAAAAACATATCTTTCGTTTTTATTAATTTATTTTCTTCACTTTAAAATCATACAGACTAACAACAGGATTTTCGATCAGTTGTTAATGAAATTTCTAGTCGTGATGTTCTTACAACGATCAATATCCTTATTATTATTGATAAGTGTTGTGAATTGTGAAAATCCCAATGGCTTATTATTAGAGCCAAGTTTTCGTGTTTTTGGTCCAAATGAATTATTGATAAAAATCGATGATAATTCATCGATAATTGATAATAGAAATTTTATTACACTCCGACTTGGTATTGATCGTTCGAATGAAAATCTAGAAGACTATGAATATGGTGTTAATTATTTGAAAAATGGTAATTTCTATATAAACGACAATCGATTACAATTGAAAAAAAACAATATTATTAATTATTTGATTGCTTATCGTAAGACAAATGGCGGCTATCAAGCGCAAACTGGTCAATATCGTTTTGATGGAGGTATGTATTTTTTTTCCAAATTTAAATTCGACTTTCTATATATTTCTTTGAATTTTTAGTTTACAGAAATCATCGTACACGTCGTCGATCAGTCAAAGGAAATAATTTAGATCCGTTACTCGATTATGATGGTAATGTTGATGATAAAACTCGATTACCCCGTTATAGTTTCAATGGTTTTCCATTTGCACGACTACCACCAACTACATTCATCGACGATAGACTACCACCGCCTCCACCAACATTTACCGATTTTATTAAATTCAAATATCATCAACATCATCATCATCATCATCCGCCTTATTTCGGTCGTGACCAAGACCCACCATCTTTTGATAATAACGATTGTCGAACAATTTGTAATGATAACAACAACCAAGAAAATAATGACGCTAAAATAACAACATCGACAACAACAACAACAACAACAAACTATCCAGATATCGATATTCGATTTGGTGATTGACAAATTAATTAGAAAAATAATTGAATAAATAATTAATTTTTTTCATGTTAAAATAAAACTGGTATTATTATTATTATTATTATTATTATTATTATTGTAATAAATAATAAAATTGAAATATGAGTAAATAAAGAATTTACGTTTCAATATCGAATTTATTGTGTTTATTTATTGAACAATTGCGTTATCAGTTATCCAATAAAATCGATAATTATGTAGGCGTTAAGTGTGATATTTTTCATTATCGTCAATAATGTGTAATCAAAAAACAGGACCGGATCTTGTCAGATTCAGACCCATTGATTCACGATATTACGTCACACATTTTCCAAATATTCCAACATAAATCTTATTATTCTAGATAGAAAAATAAAAAAGATAAGTTGAACAACCTTTATATATATAGAGATGATGACGTCTTTTGTTTGCCTATACAATAAAAAATTCTAATTAACATTTTTCTTATCACAACTGTATATCAATTTGAAAAGTGGTTAATTGCAAATCCAATTTTCACTTCTATCCTATACAATTTAGTTTTGATGTTGAAAAACTACCCCTTAAAATCGCGCAACCGCCTAAAAGCTAATTCTATCTCATTCTATTACATAGCAAATCTATTTTTAGAACCTCCCTACCCTTATTGTCCCAAAATTTCATTCAATAAATCCACACATTCACACTTCTACAATGATAATAATAAAACAGAGAGAACGGGAATAATAATTAATTTTTTTTTATATAACCACAACCCTGCACCCTGATGGTTGTTGTTTTGCTTTTTGAATAATATTCTTTCTATTTACAAAATATGTAGTATTTGTTAAATATTATTGTTATTACCAACGAATATTTATATTGTAGTGGATGATTTTCGTTGAATAGAAAGAAAAGGATGAAGGCTCCAGACAGTCGCGCCATAACAAAATTAAAACAACCCCCGGAAAGTAGACGAAAAAGTATTTTTGCTCATTTATACCGGGCGACAATGGAAACAGGCTACAAACCGTAATTTCTTCAATTTTTCGGGACAATTCTTCGAAAATTGGGCAACGATATAATTCTTCTAATCATCAGATTATGCATCAAATTTGCTCTTCTGAGAATTTCTGCAAAAATGTATGATTAGTTGTATAACTGTCGTCATAGCCTACTAGTTCCGACAAATTTTTACAGTTTTTTTTGTCCCGGTAAAACCGAAAGTGTCATTGATTTTGAATTTTGCATCAGTTGTTTTTATTTAGATGCTCAAATTTTGGTGGAGTTTCCTCCAAAAAATTACGGATTGTAGCATGCTACCATTGTCATCCGGTATATAAATATATAATCAGCGATTAAACTGTATGTATAGGAAAGGGTTGTTTTATTTTTATCCTAATTTCTATAGCTATTTTTAGCCCTTGTCGTCCTTGTACTAGAATTATATAATTTTAATTAATTTTCGAGTTATATAAGTATATATGTTGTTTTTGAAATTTACATTTTTCATTTGTTTACCAATTTATTTATTTTTGATTATATTTGTGCGGGTGGTTTGTTATTTTATACCCTGCAGGATTTCTGAACTTTGACCTTTAATCCAAATATTATTATAAATTCTTCCAAAATAGAATTCGAATTATTGGACATAAATCCATTGCAATTATAATTATTTTATTATTCTACCTAATATCTAATAATAATTTTTCAACAAATCATTTCATCATCTAACTTGTGGTAGGTAAGCATTCTGATAGTAATAATAATAAGAATAATATCGATGGGCTTGTACAATAATAATGTGTTGGGGTTGGAAACGGGCCCGCCTCTGTCTATCGAACAAGCCCGGGTTTTGCGGGGGCGGCAGCTCTATCTGGGACTTCTCACAACCACTTATATATCTTCATTATTCCAAGATTATTATTATTATATTATTAACAACAGCAACAACAAAAAAAAAAAAAACTACCACCAGTCCTAATAATCAATATAATAATAATTCAATTCAGTATAAATAAAATAGAATTTCGATATATAGGGGTTTAAAATAACAAATCATTATTGTTGATGATGATGGCGTCTTATTGAGGACAAATCCTTGATCGATTCGCAAATAAAACAATTCGCGCAATAATAATCTAAAGGGGGTGTGAGCAGGCGATGAATGGTGACGAGGGTAATTATAGTATATAACAAAACAACGTTTTCGCTGCGATGACGTCAAACAGGACGGCAAAACAGAGACTGTATATATAGAATTTCCAAGGAAATGTGTGTTTTGTGATCAAACACACCCTAAGATAGGAAAAATATTTACATCAAGCATGGAATTTCCCGGAAATATAAATAAACTGTAACCGATTTCATATATATATAGAATTAAAACAACCAAAATCGGTTTTTATATAAATTAATTATTAGATTAAATATGTATTTAGTTCAAGTATATATTGTTTATCAAATAGAAAGAGATAGCGATTATATTATCCTTGATCGTATAGGTGATAATAATTGGGATTTAATTTAATGAGGAAAAATTTAATTTAGATTTTGGAAGGTTCTCTATATAGAGACTGGAATTCTATTGGAATTGGTTCAATGGTCTTTCCGATTTGTGGAAAAAATTTCGGACAAAAACTCGATTATAATTATGAGATCACGAAGTGATGTCCAAATTTTGGCCAAACGCCTACACCAGACCCTAACCTATATCCAAGTTATGAATGGAATAGCAACTTGATAGTAGCAGAGAACATATCCAAATCGAACAATTCTCCGGGTATATCTCATATATTTACTACTCTATAAGTATTTATATAAAAAAACTATTTATTGAAACAATAAAAAGCAGAACAAGAACCAAAAAAAAAAAAATTGAATTAAAAAAATTATGCCCATCTTTATATACTTTATAGATTCGAATTTATTTTACTTTTATATTCAAGTACAGTCGATCAATAAAATCTTGTGTGTAACCAATCAAATTCGTCGGTAGATTTCAACCAACCAATCGGAACATATTGGCGCAATTTCTACATTACCCCCACCGAAATTACTCCATCCACCAAATCTATCCACTATTACGTGTACATTTTCATTGATAACGTGTGGGTGATATTTGAGGGGAAGTAATTCTTATAAATAGAGGTCGGCGTGATTGTCGAACGTGCATTTCGACTATTATTGTCGGTGTGTAAAGTAATCGCGTTACGAAACTTACCCCCTTAAGTATTAAAATATATAAATATATAATAAGAAGTGTTAAGTAGAGTTTTATTTGGAATTTAATTAATTCATTGAATTGATTGTAATAAAAAATGGTAAGTTTTAATTGTGTTGAATTTTTTTTTATGAATGAAATAACAACCTGTTGGAATTCGCTCAATTGTTTTTTGTTTTTGTTTTCTTTATGAATTCCAGATGGCGTTACAAATTTTATTAATTCTTCAAGTGATTGTAATTTTATTTACACCAATTTCGAGTTATCCTACTATTGTCTACGGTACGAAACGTTACGGCCGTTCATCATCATCATCATCATTGAATCATCACCAATGGAACCATCAAATGGCACGTACACAACGCTATCCAATCAATTACTACGATTTATATCCGAATTATAATCAAAATTATCCCGATAATTATCATTATTATTATAATAATCCGCAAGATAATTTACCAATTTATTATCCGGCAATACCGAGAACATCGAAATATGAAGTCTATCAAGCTGTATTACCATATTATTATTATTATTATAATGACCGCCCAACAACAACAACAATAAGACCAAATAATTATTATTATGATAAAGATCCTGTTGTTAATGTACAAGAAGAACTATTAGAAGAAGACCAACAACAGCAGCAACAAGAAAAACAACCGCAAATCGGTCATGAATTATTCTACGAAAATGATGATAACGATAAAAATAATGATAATTTCGATGATGTTAATGCTGCATTTTTACAAAACTTGATCATGTCTCAAATATACAATAATAATTATCGTAATCGTGATGATGATGATGATATTGTTGATTATAATGATGATGACGATTATGTTTATTCAAAAGAAGATGAAGACGTGCGCGAATTGAAACAATTAGCTAAACCACATCAACAACAACAACAGAAACAACGTGATTTAGATGATATTTATTGGTATCAACGTTTGAGAAATAAAAATGGCGAAAAACGTGATAATAATGATAATAAATTGAAAATGTTTACTGATCGTAAGACGTCAACAACAACAACACCACCAACAACTGTTATGCCAACAACAATTGTCCCGGAAAAAATGGCCGGTCAAAAAGAGGAGGTTTTAATGCGACCGGCGACACCGGTACGAAATCCATTCACTAGACCTATACAAGAAATGATTAATAAAAATAATAATGACGATTATGATAAACGATCACATTCAGTTTATGATACAATCAAACATATGCTCGATATGGAAAGAAGTCTAGAAAATGTAAGTTCTAAAACAAATTGTCTCGACTAAGATTTGAACCGGACGATTCTTGATCGAACATCTGGTTCGAATATTGACCGAAATATTTGATTAAAAAATTTTGATGATTTTTCAGAAATATGATAATGAAATTCGTCCGACAATGAAGAAACGTATTATCAGCAGTGACGAAAGTCTAACACATCAATTATCGGTTTTGAAAAAATCAAAATAAATCCCGAATAAAAACAAAAAACCAAACGGTAAGCTTTATTTTTCCATTATCAAGACTGATTTAGTATTAAAATATAACAATAGAGGAGAAAAATGTAACTCTAAAGTATCATTTGATGCTCTATAATTGTAAATATATTATAAGTATTCTGTAAAAAAAAATCTAAATCTTCATCTCAACCATAGATCGAGATCAAGAGCTCTATATTGTTTGGAATATTGATGTTTTTAATAGAAATATTATAATTATATTACTCCTCGCCATTTTTTATTATCCAACTTTTTATTTAACCATAAGAAAAATTTTAATCAAAATATTCAATAACGAGGAGGATGATTTTTGTTTAAATTACAAAAAAAAATATGAAAGACTGACCGGAATTTGTAAATTTCCTTGCTGTTAAATAAAAAGTTCAAGAGGAGACAATAACCGTTTTGTTTCTTCTTCAAATTTTGTTGTATTTTTTTTTTTGGAAAAATACAGTAATTATACAGGGTGTGTTCATTTATGTACGGGCCGATCTACGCTATCATCACCGCCAACTATATTTTTAAATGTCGATCGATGTAAAATTTCACAAGCTCTCATCATAACAGCTTTGGTCACGTTTCATGGATACAATTTTTTTTCTTTTAAAGTGGCGATTAGAAAATTAGAAAGGTCTACATGTCAATTATAGTGGACGAGTAAAAAAAAAAATAAAACAGCACTCAGGCTAATATCGAGCTGTATAATTTGTTTTAGTTTGCTTTACGAAATTTTAGACTTTTCCCTATAGAATCAACGCCCGCTGTATAGTTTTTATTTCGAAATTGTGATAACAGAGAAATAAGGACTGTATAATAACAGTAGAAATTATTGCAACGTATTTTATTTAAAAAAAAATGGTCCTCAAACTCTTCCATATATAATGGCGCTTTTACACTAAATACAATAAATAGAAATGTTAGAGAGAAGCCTTTAAAATTGTTGTAATCGCATATATTTTCGCACTATATATCTATTAGAAGCTTGTATATTTTTTTAAAAACAAAATCCATAAAAAAAATATTTTCTTAACGCTTTTTCTGCTAGCATTATAGAAGATTCCTATTTAAGAGAGCAGAGACAGTACTAAATGTTTGAGCAGCGTGTGGAAGGTACAAATAGTTAGCTCCGCTCATGCTCTCTCAAATATGAAAATTTATATTAATATTACCAAAGAAAAATTCACAAATTGATTCCTTTTTAAAACAAGTCGCTATCTAGTCAATTCATGTTTGAGAACATATCAAGCTTTTTGGCGATGCAAGTAATTGATTTGTGAAGAAATTTCTCGATTGTTCGGATTAATTTACAACATAAAATCAAATTTTAACAAATTAATCAATTGAAGAGTCGTTCATTTGATAATGCTGTAAACTAATTCAATAACACAAAATTTGAACGTTCATTCTAATACTGAAATTATTAATATCGTAATTATTGTTGACTAATTATTGTTGTTTAAAAGAAGAAGACAAATATAATAAATAACATGAAAAGTGTCAATGATAAGTTACGGTGGGATTCATTAAAATTTTTGGAAATAGATGTACATATCTCCTATGTATTTTGTAATAAATGTAAATAATTCTATTTTGATATTATGTAAATAATCAATAATTTATTGATAACCATCCAAGTCCCGATTTACACGGACTAGATTAGTTTTTATTAGATCTATCTCTAACCATTTTTAATTGGATACCGTGTGAATCGTGGATTAGGTGTTGAAGCTGATTTATGTAAATATATTCGATTATAATCGACTGATATTAAAATAAATGTCTAATAAATTGATTAGTCTCATTTGTTTCCCAAATATTCAACAAAAAAAACTGTATTTCCTTCCTAATTAAATCGCCATCCTACCCAAAAACAAAAACAAATAATTTCGTTCTTATTTAAACTTTGACATTTCACTAACGCTATCCACCCACAACAAGTGCGCAACACAAAACAAAAAAATGAACAAGTCGAAAATTATACGAGTGTGGGTGGTGGGACCGTAAAATTATCTAAAATAATTTGTAATTAATTAAAGAAGTATAAATTGTCGTCACCCGGCGCCTCCGCCAAAATTCCAATCAAATAGAAACGAATCTTTCCTATCTATAATTTTGCACGTAAATGATTATGTAGTTCAATAACCAGAGGTAACCTCTTGTAGAAGAAGAAGCTGTTGCTAACTTGAACGATTGTCAAATAGCAAGCAAACAAGTGAGATAGATGTAGAGTTGGGAAATTGGAGCAGTAAAGCTCAAACACCTGTAAAGGACTCAAACTTGATAATACAAAAACAGTTCGATAAAGCCTTGAAATTCAGGTCAAACAGGATGCAAACTGATGCACAGCTTTATAGCTAGCTCTTTCTATAGAACATATATAAATATAGAGTGAACAAGTTGCCTGAAGGGCTAGAGGGGAGGTTTGGGCAATGAACCCAGCTACTGGAATTGGAATTGAGGCCAAACAGGGGGTGCTATTATTATATAATAACTTGATAAATTCTTTATGGAGATTAAATAAATTAGTTGCGATTGTGGAGCAGAATTTTCGAACTATTTAAAGGTATATTGTTATTTTTTTTCGTTTCAATCTGATTGTGAATTAGGGCAGACCGGTGGTTGTTGATTATTTTTTCTTTGAACATAAAATTGTTTGAACAACAAAGAATAGAAAATTCATATGTGATCATTCGAATGTACAACAAAATAATAATGACCTTTTTATTAATCCAGAACAAAGAACATAATCAATAAAAAATATTTATTATACTTCTAGATTGGAGTTAGTTAATTTTATTTTTATATAATGACCTCTCAACAAACAACTTAATTTAAGTCGCAATTATTTGTTAGAAGTATGTTAACCCTCTATCTTTTTATTTTTATAACGACGAAAAATAAGGATGAATAATGAATGTCAATTATTGACATGGAGTTCTATTCGTGTTTCATAAACAAATCAATTGTTTGAAAATGGGAAATTCCAAAGTTTTTTCTAGAACGATCAATATATTTTATATTTATTCCATCAAGTTTCTCAATAAAATCCCAATATCCATTTTATTACTACTGTTTTATGATTATTACCATTATCATGATTATTATTTCCACGATTATTAATAATAATCCTACTTAAATAGAAGAAACATAAACTTTGGGAGATTTTATAATAATTCAAGATTGCCATATACAATAGATGGTTATTCAAGTTCTACTCAAAATTATTGTTGAATTAATTCAATTACCTAAAGTTCATATAGAGATAGAGTATATGGAAAATTTAAGTGTTTCCAGAATTTCATTATAATTAATAATTTCCAATATCAGATTACAATGAACAGATAGATTGATAATTTACAACAAAAAGGGGAAATTTCGGGTATCAATTAAATAAATTCGTCATACTGACGTCATTCTACTACCAAACCGATTTACTAATTGAATTATTTAGTCTCAGCGCCATCTAATAGTCTTATTATCAAATAGTTTAGATATAACAAGTTTCCATTTTGTGTTGAGATTATAATGGACAGCATCTACCGTTTTCTGGACCATTATTAAGTTAGCGCGGACTATTAATATTTTTCAATGAATTATATATCAGAAAATTGCTGCTGAAATGCTCCATCAGAATCTAAAATTGCTCCACTCGAAAAATTATTAATAAATTAAATATTGGCTGATGAAAATACAAAACGTTTTTTCAAAATAAATAAATAAACAATATATATATATATATATACCGGATGACAATGAAAATAGGCTACAAGCCATAATTTCTTTTTTTTGCAACAAAAATTGTTCAAATCTTACATAATATTGTACTGGCTATTGATCTTTAGATTTTTAGACAGTGATTATATAATCTAATGATATAATAATTGTCTAAAAATCAAAAAAATCGATATTTTTAGAAAAATTGTTGCAAATGTTACATAATATTGTACTGCGGTTATTGATTTTTAGAATTTTAGACACCGATTATATAATTAGTGTCTAAAAATCTAAAAATCAATAACCTGCACATTATTATGCAAGATTTGCAACAATATTTCTAAAAATACCGTTTTTATTGATTTTTAGACAATTATTATATCATTAGATTATATAATCAGTGTCTAAAAATCTAAAAATCAATAACCTGTATATTATTATGCAAGATTTGCAACAATATTTCTAGAAATATCGATTTTATTGATTTTTAGACAATTATTATATCATAGATTATATAATCAGTGTCTAAAAATCTAAAAATCAATAACCTGTATATTATTATGCAAGATTTGCAACAATATTTCTAGAAATATCGATTTTATAGATTTTTAGACAATTATTATATCATTAAATTATATAATTAGTGCCTAAAAATCTAAAAATTAATAAGCAGTACAATATTATGTAAGATTTGCAACAATTTTTCTAAAAATATCGATTTTATTGATTTTTAGACAATTATTATATCATTAGATTATATAATCAGTGTCTAAAAATCTAAAAATCAATAACCAGTACAATATTATGTAAGATTTGCAACAATATTTCTAAAAATATCGATTTTATTGATTTTTAGACAATTATTATATCATTAGATTATATAATCAGTGTCTTAAAATCTAAAAATCAATAACCAGTACAATATTATGTAAGATTTGCAACAATATTTCTAAAAATATCGATTTTATTGATTTTTAGACAATTATTATATCATTAGATTATATAATCAGTGTCTAAAAATCTAAAAATCAATAACCTGAATATTATTATGCAAGATTTGCAAAAATATTTCTAGAAATATCGATTTTATTGATTTTTAAATTTTTATAAACAAGTTTTCAACTAGATTTCCAGTTATTCCAGTTTAGACTTGAAAATTACATAAAAATATTGAACATGTTTCGAACGTTTGGATAATTTTGAACAACAAAGAATCATCAGTAGTAGTTCGATCGGGGACAGAGTGACACCTGTACCTATTGTATGTGCTCAAGTTTAGTTTAGTGTTAATTGGTGATTGTTTGATTACACTGCAATAACTACACATGGTAAGCAAATCCATTTCTAATTAATTAAAGAAATACGCATAGCGCTATCTATTCATAAATACATTCAAATAATTAATTCAGTTAAATAGATAGATGTTTGATAATAAAATTATCTAAAACTTTTCAATATACTTATAGACAATGAATTCTTGTACGAGTAACAGTGGCTAATGGGAATATTTGTGTATTTTGTGATGTTGCATTGAATATTGCAACATTGCAACAGCCATCCACAAATCCAAAACTCAGGCAACGCCAACAAAGTTACTTCCTAATTATTTCTGTGCTTCCAATTGGTGATGACAAATGAACAATAGTTTTTTATTTTATTGACTATAAAAACTTCAAAAAATTGACGATCCATTTCAACCCTTAAAAATGCTTTTCCACATAAAGAAAAATACGTGTTCCTAAGAATTCGATTATTCAATAGCGAAAAATCAACGTTATTATTCTAATATTTAACTTCTAGTTATTATCAAATTATATTTATATATTTATTGTTGTTTAAAGATTTTATCGGAGTTCAATAAAATGGTGGTAGGACTTTTTATTCGATCCAACCCCATCGTGGCTCAACAATCAAAGGTAAGTCCAAAACTACGAGGAGCAGCACTATCTTGGCGAATGGTATAGGATCGCTAATATGGTAAGTCGTTTTTTTTTCTTGTTGATTTGTTGAATTATAATAATA
>JAZBGX010000279.1:978-37671 GCA_037414775.1 Zonitis immaculata
AATAATTTGATAGGAAAGTAGGCGGATCTGGTTTTCTATTGGTAATTCATCATCGATAAATAATTTTATCTATACGTATAATAATAATTATATAATAAAAATTGATTTTATTAGTATTATTATTATTTATCGATACATATACCGGGTCACCTATATCAGTAGTAATCCAAAACAAAAAACCAAACCGCAATTTTTGAAGGTACAGTTTTCTTTACTTTATAGTAACTAATTTGAGTACTAGATGTCGTTTTATATGAATTTAAAATAATAATCGTCCTATTCACTCGCATCAATCACTATTGTTTTTTTGTCTTTTTCTAATACACTTTTGTAAATGGAATAGTACTCATGCGCTTGATAGTCGAGCTTTTTTGTTGGGTGGAGGTTAAAAAAGTAATAAAAACATTGTTGCCATTCATTACAAATATTTAAATTATTCCAGATATTTATTAGTAATTAATCAATTCCGATATGAGATTTTTATAAATTATTTATATAAATAGCATTTAAAAATTTCTAATCCTTTTGTTATTTATTGTTTTATTTATAGCAAGTTTGATAGTTGATGGTTTTTTAAATTCCGGTAATTTGTTGTACGATCGGCAACATTGTTTGAACGCAATCGCCAAACAAATATTAGTAAAGTTGTATGTAACTCCAGTAAGCATGGTGGATAAAGTGTATACGACGTTGTTTAATGTTACGGTTGTGCAATAAAATATGATTCGTAGTTTTTGAAATTGTGTATTATTTGTGAATTATTTATAATAATTAATTAATTAATATTATAATTTGACTATAACAAATCATTAATTATTGTTTATTTACTATATAAAATCTGTATATATAAAAAAGAGAGAAAAAAAATGTTTGAAATCATTCAGGTAATATTTTTGTTTTATTTTTTTGTTACTTCGACTTTAAAAGTCCGAAATTTTTAATTAATAATTTCGGAAATTTTCCTAAATTAATAATCGCTAACTATAATTAAAAAAAAAATCCTCAATTTATTTATAATAAAAAAAAAATCTACAAATTTATAATATTTATTATTTGTTTATAAAATGTTTATTTATATGTGATTGTTGTTTTGTTGAGAGAACCGCGTGGATGTATTAGATATGGCGCGGGGGTGGTTTGTTACGTTTCTTTTTTGTTTTTGTTTTTGTTTCAAAAAAAAAAATCGTTTCAATTAAATATTCTAAATTTATCAACAATAATAATTTATTATTATATTAATATAATTTTATATTAATTTATATTATTTAGGGTAGTTGTTTATTTATTTGTTAAAATTATTGTTTTGATATCGGGTGGCGTCTGCAATGTTGTTACGGGGTATTGATTCGGATCGCCGTCATAACATTCGCCTCCCCACTATAGAGTAACGTATAGTACGGTTTTGGGGCGTGGCGAAACCACGTGCACCTCGCATCTATTGTAAATTTTTAAATCACACACATTTAAAAAAATTAATTCATTATCATAATTATAATAATTAATCAATAATTAATAATATTTAATAATATATAATAAAACTTTAGTATTATTATTATTATTATCTACGAATTTTATCGGATTTTTTTTTTAAATAAAAATTAAGTAATTAGAAATTAACTAATTGGTACCTTGATTTTTGCGCGACATTCCATAAAATCACTATTATAGTTTAATTAACCACTTGACGGTGATAGATAAGTACCGATTTTCATTCATCGAAACCGCAAAATATCCCACTACTATACTATATTTCAATAACATACCATCACCCAATAATATAAACACAAAAATATTTTCACAATTTCTATATACAGGATGAATAAAAGTGATTGGAATATAAACGTATTACCTTATCAAAATTTAATAAATCAATTTGCCACAGAATGTTTTATTAATTAATGCATTAGTTAGTTAATTTATTATAATTATTTATTTATTTGTTCATAAATATTAAAAACTAATAATAATTAGTATAAATTTAATTAATAATGATTTATTTGAACATTACATCGAATCTATTATTTTATTTATTAATAGAAATCTAGCTTTTCTTATTCTTAGTCTGTGGAATTAACAACGTTCTCTGTTCGACTAGTGGTGGTTATTCTCGGCGTACTATCTTAAATTTAGCGAGCAATACCCAATATTTAGTGATTTTTCTTGTTAACATTTTTAAAAAATCAGCTGTGAATTTGTGGAAGTTGTAGTGAAATAGAGAAAGAGAGTGGGTACATTTTTCAAAACTAACGATACTTCAACCCTTATAAATATACTCATCTCGCTCGCCTGGTTCTCTTATGTTCGAATCAGTAACCGACAATATGTATACACATCATTTCCTGTTGTATACAAATACTAAATGATAATAGTAAAAAAGACAAGAAGATAAACAAAACAATTCTATTGCATTTTATTATTCTCTATTACTATCTAATACCGCTATCATTCAAGGTTGTTACGCCGCTATTTCATACAAAAACTATCAAATCTTAATAATAATAATAATAATAATAATAACAATGATAATGATAAAAAAAAATAATAATAATAAGAAAAAATAATGTCACGGAATTATTATTGCGAAATTATTAAGAAATTAGTTGATTTTCCCATGAACTAATAAATTCTTGTCTTATCAACTATTTCGCAGCTTCCCCATCATTCATTTATTATTACAAATCAGTTAATTGGGTAATATTCTAAAAAAAAAAATGCCAACAAATATTTTATGAATGAATTTCATTTTAGTTACTTACTATCATAATTTTTTTTTTTAAATCGTTAAATTGAATTGAATCAAATTGAGCTTAAAAAAAAGAAAAGTTTTATTATTTATTTTAAAAATATAGAGACATATAAACTGAGAATATCTACTACTCTATTTTACTGTAGTTATAAACATAGAAACAAAGTAATTTGCTAGTGATATCTTTGCCAAGAAATGGTCACAATCTGTGCACAATTTATTTACACTAAAATGAAAATTGAGGCGACAAACTGTCTCTTTATTTAATCGACGGTTGTACGTTTAGTTCTGTTTTTACAAATAAAAATATTCCATCGACACCTATTTCTATATAACAAAATTCAATAAATAATATTTATAATTTTATATCGATGTACGATAATAATTGTGGGAACAATTGGGGGGTAGATTTTTATCCTCGATTTTTCTTGAAGTTTTTCCATTATTGTTCGATTCTTACTTTATACAGGATGCTCCGCCAGTGGCTTTTCTGGTCTTGTAGGAACTCTAGTTCTGGTCGGGGTAAAAAAATACACTCGAAGATCTAAAGTTGGGGAAATCGTTCTAACGTCTAAATATCACATCAAGTCCGTTTTTTTTTTTACTTCCAATAGAGGCAGAGTTACAAGATTAGGAGAGCCTCTGGTGGACCATCCTGTATAGATTCCGAAAACAATTATTAAATCCCTCGGTATATGAACAAATAAAATGATTTTATGATAAAGAAAGATGTTATAACAGTTAACTTGGTATTTCGTTTCGGTTAAGTGGAGTTCTATTGTATATTATAGTAAAACTTATAGTAAAAAAAATATTGGAGAAGGACCTTCGAATATTATAATTTAGAAAAATCACACTTTCGTCATTTATTTTATTGAGAAGATTTATTTTATTATAATCGAAAGCTTTTGTTAATAATAAGTAACGATTTTGGGAATTTTCCCAGTCCTATTATAAATCCGTTGATTGTTTATTCTCAATTTGAAATTATTTCCTAGAATAAATGAATACAGTAAAACCGTATAGAAGTCGTTTTCAATGTCTATCAAAAATTTCGGAAATTTAGAAAATTTATTGTATCAAGATTGTTTAAGATTGTAAATCACTTTAGAAAAACGTAACTATATATAAAATAGTTTTGTTTACAGTTTACATACAGGATGGATAAAAGTGATCGGAACATAAACATATTACCGTATCAAAATTCAATAAATCAAATTGCTATAGAAATGTTCATTAATCAATCAATTAATGATTCATTTTAATATTACACCGAAACATGTTGTCAATAACTTCTTCTATTTAACAATGGAAATCTACCTTTTCTCATTCGTATCCTGTGGAATTAACAATGTTCTATGTTCGACTAGTGATAGAATTCTATGTTTCGGTGGTTCCGGTAGAAAGAAATATCAAATATTTAGTGATTTTTTTTTGTTAACATCTTTAAGAAACCAGCTGTGAATTTATGGGAATTGCGGTGAAATAGAGCTATGAACATAAAGGACAGAGGGTGGGTAAATTTTTCAACCCTCATTAATATCTCCATCTCGCTGGCACTTATGTAAAAGGAAAAGTGGCCTGCTTTTGCCATGTTCGCACATGGATCCTATAATACAATATGTATATTGTTATTATCTAAATGACTAAATTTCTTTTATTATCATTATTATTATTTTTAATTTACATTATAAAAAGAGGAAAAATCAATAATAGTCATCTACTTCACAATATAGCACAAGTCAGTTGAAAAGGTTAACGATCTTTAATTTATTCTTATTATTAATTAATTAATTAATTTTTAATAATTATTGAATATTTGTTGCAAATTGCTATTATTATTATTAAATAGTTTTATAATTGTCAATGAGCTTTCTATAACATTGAAAAGACGTAAAGTATTCTAATTAATTTTTATGAATAATGGAATAATTCGAATAAAAAAATCGATACTTATATTGTCATTTGTATAAAATAAAATCCAACAAATTTTAATAAAACTTAAATTCCTGTTTCATATCAATTAATTGATTATTAATCAATTTTTGATAAGTAATTATTGATATATTTTTTTTTTGTTGATAGAATTTTTTTTCTCAAATAATTTTCGATGATGACCTTCGTTTATTTTCCCTCTACATATATTGCAAATAGAGTTGAACTCCTTTGAAAGTTTATTAACCTCGTGCTTTTAGTTATTCGTAAAATAAAATTCAATAGAAATAAGAGGTTTTTTTTCCTTTCCGGATTGTTTCTCTTTTTTTTTTTGTTTATCTATTTGTTTACTTATTATCATTATTATTACTATCACTACTATCAATATATGGTGGAAAATTTGTTTTAGTATTGGTATTTTTTTAGTGGAAATTTCATTGAATTTACGTTGAATTTTTATTTATTATTTATTATGCGATCGTTTTTAGAGGCGTAATTGACGTCAGAATAAGATGTTAGGGTTAATAAACTACAATTAGAGTTCAATTGTCCTTTATTAAATATTTTCAAAAAATTTACTCTCGTCAAATATCAAATTATTATTATTATTCACATACATATGAAAGTATTAATTTTGTTTTATTATCGATATTGTTTTTCAATATTCTGCAGACACCCTCGTTTATTCTAACAATAATTTCAATTACGTTCTGGCCTACAATAATAATGCCACGTGTAGGTTTCTATATAACGTAATATATACTAAAACAAAATTGTTTTTACTAACTTGACTTTGACGTTATGTAAAAATAATAATAAGGTAATTCGATGTCTATTAAATAGAATAGACAACATCTGTTCAGAGATCTAGCCAAAAAAAAAATACATATATATGTATATAATCAACAGATGTTCTATTATATTTGTATATTATATACATATATGTTTTTGGTTATCTTGGTCAAGTCGAAGAACTTGGTTTTTGCTATATTTTCGGACATTCTTCAATTCATATAATGTACAATGGATTTTCTATTATATACATATATATATACGTTTGTTGTTGTTTTTTTTAATTACTGTCATACCAACATGTAAGATAAAAATAGCAACACGGTATGATCTGCAAATCCGTTTAAGATGCGTTTTTATTGTAGTTAGTTATTTTTAGTTTAGAATATTTTTTCTTTTTTGTTGTTGTTGTTGTTGTTGTTATTGTTGTTGTCTTCTTCTTTTTTTATGTCTGTCTCATTTATTGTTGTTATTGTCAATTTAAAATTCATTAATTATATAATACAAGAATCTAAATTTTCGGCAACGGAAACATAAAAACTATAGTCATAAATTTTCGAGAAGGAACATCTCTAAACGAAAACTATTTTTTTTTTTCTCAAATTTATTTCAATTTTAATTGTTACAATATCATTGCCACAATTATCCAATAAATTACAAATATACATATTAGTTGTTTTTCTAAACAGCAAAAAATGTTTGTTTTTTGTTGCCAAAAATTTAGTTTATTATTTACAATTCGACACATAGGAAAGGCGACAGATAACGCAATCTTATCAAAAAATCTGACCTCTTTGCTTTTATTTAATCTCAATATAATATTTTTTTTTACATAGTTTTTATCAATTTTTTTTTTTTGGTAAATTTCTGATCAATGAATAATTATTATTACTATGATAGATTTCAATGAAATTTTGTCGGGAAATGTGAATTGCGTCCCAATTACTTGCTTCAGTTATTACCACCGTCTATAGACGTATACCTATAATTCATAATAAAACTAAGATAACGGAAAACATTAAATTATTTTTAAAGTCAGATAATTAGGTCATGTCAGATTTCTTAGTTGGTGGAACCGACTTCCAGGTGGCATAAAGGATTTCTTCTATACGCCCATCAAGAAAAAAAAAATTATGTCAGATTATGTTAATTTCAAAAGAATATACAGTGTGCTTCAAAAGTTGCGTCTTCTACAAAAACAGTGGGCTAGGAATTAAATTCTGAGACGAAAAGTTAATTATTCATTGATTGAACTAATTGTAAGTAGCCAATCAGAGATTTTGTTGAATTTTATTTAAATGAAATTCATTACGTCCCAGCGCTTGGCTACTTAATTACAAAAAAAAAAAAATTCAAAGGACCTTCCAGAATTTTATACCTGGCCGACTGTTTTGGCTATAAAGTCAAGCCTTTTGTGGAATCCTATATAAAGTCTTAATCATTTGATTCACTCATTAGAGCATAGCTGTATGGGACGCAATTTACATCGAGTCGAATTTTTATCTATGCAATACCTCAATTAAATTGAAATTTATAATTAGTTATAGTTGTTGAAACATGATTTAGTAAGTGACAATTTATTACCAATTTGTAGAATTATTTGTTGGGAATTATACTAGAAGAAAACAATTAGTGTTAATATGGTGATCTAAAATTTGACTTGGGTCAAATTTTATTCACGTTATAGTTATAGAAATTTGTGATTGAAAATTTATTTTAGTGTTATGTTAAAACAAATGCCAAATCATCGTGCAGGGGTGGACTATTATAGGATTTGTCTTTTGGAACAAATAAAGTCAGGGGGGAAAAAACGATGAACATATAATAGGTGGAATATAATAGATTCTAAGAATACATTAAGAAATGTCAAAGAATATAATAACGATAATAATATTATTATCAATAATAATGATAGTTATAATAAATGATAGATGTGAATTGAATTAAGTTCAAATTTTGCTTTTATCTACATCTATATGTTATAAATAATAAATAACAGTACTCCTTAATTATTTACTATCTATATAAAGTGTTTTAGAATTATAATTAATGTTGTTTGTTTGAAGAAATTTGAGGCTTTTATTAAAGTTTCTCTAGCTTTTTTGTCTATTATCGTCTTAATTAACACGTTTTACGTCAATAGTCCGATATAATTATAATGGTTGATTATCAATTAGACTACATATTCATAAGATTGTTAATTAAAATTTGTTTGTCGCAGTTTTATTATTATTGTAGAGATTATAGTACAGTAAAACCACTTTGGAGCGGACACTTAATAAAGGAAACGAAACCTGCTCATTCAAAAGAGTTGTCCGCCCAGTAAAAGATATTTCTCAAAATCACCGGATTTCTTATATACTCTTGTTTTTCCAAAATATTACCAACCTGTATTCAATAATTTTAAACCGTACGGAAAGTTTTTTTTTTTTTTGGTTGAATTAATAAATTTTTAAAAGTGACCATCCAAGAGAGGACAATTTCCAAAGAAAATGATAGGCCAACGCTTACTCAATAAGAGGTTTTGCCTTATGGAATTCACTGGACAATGTAAATTGCGTCCCGATTTTCTTATGCTTGAGAAATTAACATCATTATTCCTTGTATCCACTCCCTGCCCGGGACCGCTTCCCGCTTTCTGAGAGGAGGTGAAATGCGTTGAGCACCTTGGGAGTGTGAGACTGGCTAAAGCAGAACTAGAATCCCTCCTCGTACTCACTCCCTATCCCGAAATATGTTCCCACAAAATGTTTTTGTAGGACGGAATTTATATTATAATTATTATAATTTATATGAAGTTTGAAAAACTAGATAGTGTCCGGTTATAAGAGGTTTTACTGTATATACCTACATAAAAATAAATTTATGATATACGGTTAATTTATTCATAAGATTTTTCTCTATTTCGACAAAAAATTAATTTTTAATAGTCAAATTTTCATAATTTCCTGGTACTATTTTGGTTATTAAATCATCCAAATTATAATTAGTTCTATAGAAATTTTTTAATATTTAATATTTATTGTTACTATTGTGGCCATCTGTTTTTTTTTTTTTTGAATAAATTTATGAATGAATCTAAAAATTGATTCGTAATTTCCACAAATATTTTTTGGTATATACAGGCTGATCCACCAGAGGCTTTCCTGGTCTTGTTATACTCTGGCTCTAGTGGGTGCAAAAAAAAACTGACTCGACGATCTAGAGTGTGATATTCGGAGAACATTTTGACGTTGAAACGATGTCCCAAACTTTAGATCCTCGAGTGTATTTTCTTCCCTCAACTCCACTAGAACCAGAGTTCCTACAAGACCAGAAAAGCCTCTGGCGGACCATCCTGTATAATACAGTGTTTCTTAAACTATGTTTCAACAATAAATTTGTTTTTAATTGTTGCTTAATCATTGATAAGCGATTAAAATCGAGACAAAAATAATAATTGTTTGAAAAGCGCCGATCTAACGTAATCAACTGACGGATAAAAAAAAAATGTAACAAAACATAAATACATTCCTGTCTATCTGAGTCATTATCCCTATGAATCTTAATATAAATAAATCATTTTTTTTTATGGTGTGTATAGACGTATCGTTTCACTTTAAAATGTTCCAGTTCTTTTTGTTTGTTTAATTAAACTAATTCGATAATTAATAAACATAAATCAAAAATACGGAATAAAAAAAAACAAATTTCCATACTTGTGTGGGTGTAGAAGGACGATGTTTTAAAATAGGAAAACTATTTTTGACTTTCCATGTTATTTTTGTTCTTTTTTTTATTATTTTAATAATTCTAATATTTCCAATTAAAGTAAAATAATAAATAGTTAAGTGAAAAACAAAATAAATAATTATTTGTTTATTTATTGACTGGCTCGAAAATTACACTTGTCAATTTCGATTTTTTTTTTTTTTGATTCTTAATTAAATAAACCACTCATCGACCCTTTTATTAATTTTCAAATCGATAATATAAGTTTAATTTTTTTTTTTTTAATTTCAGATTTTACGTGAATTTTTCTGAAAAATAAGTAAATAAATAAGAAATTTTGGTATTTCACAGCATCGACAAACAATATTTAGATATAGAATGTGAGTAAATTTTGATTAGGTAGTAAACAATTTTGTTTTGGTGTTTAATATTGTTAGTGGAATTTTTTTTTTTTGAGTGTGGTCGGGTTAAAAAAAATGAGCCAATTACTGATTTGACCTCTCGCGATCAACTAGAATAATAATAATTAAACAAACAAAAAAAAAATAGGTAATATTTGCATTAATATTAAATATGTCTGTGATGGTGATGAATTCTATGCCCTATCTGACCCTAAACTATATAGAAATTTAATTATTTTTTATGTCTGCCAAATTAATCAATCATTTAACAATAATTATCGGTGGTTTTTATTTTTTGTTTTTTTAAAAATCACATAATATACGATTCATTAAAAATTCTTCAATTACGGAAAAAACAAACTAGCAGCAATTAATTAATTACACCGTTTTTAGCGATAAATGGTGTTTGATTGAATTTCTTCTTTAACTTGTTGGAATTTTATTAATTTATGTTTTACTATAATAAAACAAGCTTTCATTTATTAGAATCGATTTTTTTTTAGTTTCCATTTTACCAAAATCTATAGCTAATTATTGTTGGAATAAATTTGGGGGTTGCTTTTTTGTTGTATTTTTCTAAGGGTGACTGTTTAATAATAGTCGGTTTATTCGATTCATTTATTATGTTTGTTTATTTATTTTTTAAATTTTTTATTTATTTATTTATTTATTCATTCAAATATCGGTTATACCGAAAAATCAATTTAAGCGTTCAATTAAATATGATTTTATATACGTAATAATTTATAAACTAGATTCTGATTCGTTGTCAATATTGAAAGATGGTAGTAGGGAGATTGTCATGTTATGGCAACCCTCACTAGTTTCTTGAGAGACATGGCGCGAAAACGACAATCGATCAGTCGTAGATTTGGATGCCTAACAAGAATACTATAAAGGGGTGAGTTTCAAATAATACAATTACCTATCGTAAAATTCATATTCATATTCATATCGTAATATTCATAAAACAAATACTGTACTGCTTGTTTTAATTAAACATTAATAAAGTTTAATTATATATATAGTTAAGATTTGTTATCAAAAAAATCGAGTATACCTACACTATTAATTAAATGTCACAGATTTAATTTTTGAAAAAAATAATTAGTTTTTAATCTAATTATTTGAATACAACAATAATAATTATTTGGTAGACAACAATAATTATTTTATTTTATTTCCTGTTGTTGATTTTTTTTTTCTATTTTCTATTTAATAATTAATGTTTTTATTTGAAATTTAACGTAATTTCCTCTAGAGAATTATCACATGTTTTTACTTTCAATGGTAAACTATTTGAATTGCAATATATGGGATCTTATCAATTAAAAAGAAAAAAACAAAAAAACAAAAAATGACAATATTTTTCTTGTTTATTATGAAAAATTTATTATACGACTTATGAATGAAGTATCTACTATTGAATTATTATCTATTTAATTTTTCCAATTGATTTTCCATAACAAAAAAAAATTGTATAAATTGATAGTATATAGTTAGTCATTAAATATAATAAATTAATATTTTCACACTAATTGTTTTGAGAATTATTCATAATTTGCGATAATATTTTACTATATAAAAATATATTAGTAACTTCTCAAACTGTACATATATAATTTAACAAACAAATAACTACACAATAGAATTTTATTAGTAATTTTATCTTGAACTTGATAGGTCAAATAGAAAATTTTACGTATTTAATGATTTTTTTCTCTAATTAATATTATCATTAATATTATTGTTAAATAAACTTATATATTGAGTAGAATTTGTATATATTATTATTATTATTATTATTACATAATCGTGAAAATGGAAGAAATGAATTTTACACAAGAGGGTTAACAAGAGATATTTAACGAGCGTTTTGAAGCGGAAACTTAGATTACTGATCGTCTATCAAAGTAATTATTTAGATTAAAAACAGATAAGTCTTCCAACTAACGTCGGTTAATATAGTTGTATTATTTTCTTTAAAATTTATATAGAAAACGGTAGTTTATGTTTTATTCATTTATTTATTTATTTATATATTTATTTATTTTTAAAATGTATATTGATACTGTGAAATTTAATATATTTATAATTATTCTATAATATTGTGAATTTATATAGAGATACATAGGTCACGTTTTCGTTTAGGTTTATTATATTAAAAGATTTAGTGTTGATTTAACACAAATTATAATTAATTAAGTTGTTAACCGATTGAACTTGACATTAACTTGCCGGAATACGTAAGGTTTACCCCTGTCTTGTCATCATAAAGACGTTGTGACAACTTAATGATTCATTTAAATATTTCCCCTATAATTTTGATCAGGTTTCTATTTTATCTATATAGAAAATATACATATAGAGTGTGTTTCCTTATTAGAATTTTTTATTTTACATCAAAAAAAAAAACAAAACAAAACAATAATAATAATAATTATTATTATGAATAAAATGATTAACCATCAATATTTATTATCTTTGACGTTGTTAAATGCAATAATATTTATCGTTACTATATTTGTTTTTTTGTTGTTTTTTTTTTTTGGATTAATTTCAGGTGTAGTGAAGTGACACGACCACCATTGAGCTGATTTTTGGATATCCGATCCAAAGTGAATAACATGTTTACATCGATCGTGTATTATTGCGTCACAAGTTTACGGAAATTCTGTATAACGCTATATAACAACAGTGAACCTTGTTCGGGCCTCAACAGACCCATGTCCATGTTATATTGCCACTGATGGCCACGACCGGCACTGTATCAACGGCCCAACAACGCCGATCCAATATTTGGCCCGGCACAGGGCCATTATTTTATGGTGCCACATTGGCACTAATTATTATCTATATGGAACCAATTGTTGTTATTGCCAATGAATTAAATACGAATACTGATGTTGTTCCCTATAATGACACAGGAAGTGAGTAGATATAAAAATAAACAAAACATTATATAATTAATAATAGTGAAAAACTCTAATAGAGACCCAAAAGTACATCAATCTCATAACACAAATTCAAATTAATATGCCGATAAATTTAATTTAATATAAAATCAATTTTTCATAAACAGCAACTAATTTTTGGATATTTGTGTAAATTAGACCAGAATTTGTTGCAGTAAAATTCCAAAATAATAAAAACAAACATTAAAAAACAAAATAAAACTGTACTTTGTAACACTTAAAATTTTCAATTAAGTGATGTTATTTGATATTGATTGATTTAAGATTCATGTTATTTAGTCCATCGGTCTTTCATTCACGTGTAATCCACGTTTTGTTGGGTTATACAATAGCTGGATTCTTGCAGGAATTGTTCCGTATAAGTTGTACACGCATATCGAAATTATTTTATTTTTGGTTAAATTTTTTATTATTGTAAAGTTTCAATGAATTTTTAGCATGGAAAATAACAAAAATTATAAATGATTTTTTATCAAAAAAAAAAATATACGAAATAATAAATATCGGAGGTTCGTTGAACTACATTATTAATATGAGTTTGAAAAAAAAAAATTGTTATATCGAGAAATATTTCAGTAATATTTTTAAATATACAAATTAATAATAATAATAATGATGATAATGATGAAAACAACAACAAATGATTTTCTATAGGAATATCGATGATTAAAGGTAACTACAACATTGGTTATGTCCTTCAGATGGCCAGTCACCCCGTTGGGCTGCACAAACACAGCGTCTCGCAAATTCCGAACGTTAAACTGCATTCCGGACGGTCGCATTCTTGTAGTCTTCTTCAATCTCACGACCTCAGTTTGTAACTAGATTCGATAGCAGCCTATCATCCTCAGAAAATTATTTAAAATTCAACAACAATACCGAAAACAAAACATTTACATCATTATTATTATATTTTACCCTAAATTTCGATATCTCTCATATATTTTCTTGTTATCCATCTAATTATGTTCAAATATTTTATTTAATTTTTTTCCAATTTATCGCAAAAGAAAATCCAATTTCCAAGTTTTCTTTCATCTGTCGTTTATTATAATAACAAACTTTTTAATTTATATTTTATCGTTTCCGACAACAAGGTATATTATATGAACGTGCTAATTATGTCATTAATAATATTACCCTGAAACATTCAATTAAATATCTTAATTTGCTAAACAACTACCCTTAATTCAATAATTTGTGTTTATATGAGCTTTATTGATGGACATTTTAATGGGAAAATTATCAATTTATCACACTATTATTAGTATTATTATTATCATTATTATTGTTGTTGTTGTTATAATTATTATTTTTTTATGGAACAGTCTGCAAAAGTTTGGACATCAGAAATACATTGGATGCATTCAAGAGACTAGAAGGCTGTCGTGTTGTTGAAGGTTTTGTGCAAATATTATTATTTGATAATGTTAATGAAACATTAATGTCACGTATAAGTTTCCCAGAATTGACTGAAATAACCGATTATTTATTATTATATAGAGTGAATGGTTTACGTAGTATAGGACAATTATTTCCAAATTTGGCCGTTATACGTGGCCATAATCCATTTTATACATTTTCATTTATTGTATTCGAAATGTCCAGTTTACAAGAAATCAATTTATATTCATTAACCGATATAACACACGGACTGATACGGATTGATAAAAATCCATCATTATGTTATGTTAATTCGATTGATTGGCGTTTAATAGCACATGAAGATGGTGAACATTTTATTAAAAATTTAAAACCGGAAAATGAATGTCCAATATGTCCGGGTGATGAAAAAATTAAAGAAGATGAATATGGTAATAGTATATCAATACAAACATGTCCAAAAGGATCATATCGTACTAGTTCGGATACATTTGCAACTAGACATTTATGTTGGAGTCGACAACATTGTCAAAAAATATGTCCAAAAAATTGTACATCATGTAATGCAAATGGTATTTGTTGTAATGATAATTGTTTAGGTGGTTGTTCAATAGATGATATAAATGCATGTACAGTTTGTAAAAATTTAACAATTGGCTATGGGAAAAAGAAAAAATGCATGATGCAATGTCCAGATAATTATTATCAGGTAATTTATTTTCAAATAAAAAAAAATTTCTTTTAAACCAAATTGTTTTGGTTTGTTTGTTTTTTTTTTATTACAGTTTTTAGGCCGACGATGCATCACTTATAGTCAGTGCATCAATATGCGACGACCTATTGAGGCTCACAATAGTGGTGAATATCCGTATAAAATCCATGGTAAATCGTGTGTTTTACATTGTCCTACAAATTATATGAGTGAAGGGAGAACTTGTAAACCTTGTGAAGGTAAATTATTTGTTATCAAGCTCATAAACTGTTCAACAATTATTTAAAAAAAAAAACAAAACAATCCGAATAAAAAACTTGATAATAATCGTTTTAAGGCCGTTGTGAAAAAGAATGTCCTGGAGTGAATGTTGATAGTATAAGTTTAGCAAAACAACTGAGAGGTTGTACAAACATAACTGGTTCTCTTGAAATTCAAATACGTGGAGGCAGTAAGTTTATATCACATTAATTATCAAAATAGATAACAATTGATGATAAATTAATAATTTTTCTAGGGAATGTCGTTAATGAATTAGAAGAAAATTTAAGTATGATTGAAGAAATACGTGGTTATTTGAAAGTAGTACGATCATTTCCATTAATATCGTTGAATTTCTTGAAAAGTCTAAAACGTATACGTGGTGAAAATTTAGAAAGTCAAAAGTATATATTTATATAATTTTTTTTTATTTTATATAATTTGTTAAATTAAAATATGAACTTTAAAACACGGATATTTTAGATACGTTCTTGTTGTCCTTGACAATCAAAATTTACAAGATTTATGGGACTGGGAGAATCGTACATTACAAATTGATAATGGACGTTTGTTTTTCCATTTTAATCCGAAATTATGTTTGAAAAAAATCGAAATGCTACAAAAAATCGCTCATTTAGATAATTTTACTGATTTGGAAGTTGCCTCGAATTCAAATGGTGATAAAATAGCTTGTAAGTTATACAATTATATATTTTATATAATTAATAATTAATAAAAATTCTCACATTTTATAGGCGATGTTGAAAATCTGGAAGTGACCGTTTCTAGTATAGAAAGTCGGGGTGTTGTATTAGAATGGGAACAATTTCAAATGGAAGATCAACGAAAGTTACTTGGTTATATTGTTTATTTGATAGAAACACCACATAGAAATGTTACATTATACGATGGTAGAGATGCTTGTGGAGGAGACGGGTATAAAAAACAATTTTTCTCCACTATTTTACAACATTTATCTATATCTCGTATCTCAATCATTGTTTTTTTTTTTTTTTATACAAAACTAATAACATGTTGATGTCAAATACAATTATAGAACAACATTTCAGAGATAAAGATAAAACATACTGTAACAATTAGAAATATTTTATTAGATTGGTCCTCATTAACTTCAAACTCATGTGATTTGTACAATCGTTGTTATAGAAAACGATTTCGTGTTATTTTATTTTAACATAAAAAATATTTATAAAATTTTACAGGTGGCGAGTCGATGATGTTGCTATTCCCGATGAAGAAAAGAAAATAACACATCCTTTAGTATCATTGAAACCATATACTCAATATGCATTTTTTGTCAAGACTTATACAATAGCTACTGAAAGGCGTGGCGCACAAAGTAAAATACAATATTTTCGAACGCTTCCATCCAGTAATTATTATTATTTCAATTATTTTATTTATAAATTAATTTATTTTATAATTAATTTCTAGTGCCATCTGTTCCACAATATTTACAAGTAACTAGTAATTCTAGTGATTCATTGAAATTGACGTGGCTACCACCGGCCCAACCTAATGGTAATGTTACCTATTATATTGTAGCTGGTAAAAAACATAAAATAGGCTATAGTGATTTGAATGAACGTGATTATTGTAATTCTCGTAAGTATGAATTAATAAATTTTAACATTTAAAAAAAATCAAAAGACGTTAAAATTCCAGCAACAAGTCCTCCACATAAACCGATAATCAGTCAAAATATACCGGCAACACCTCCAATTGTAAATACAAATAATGATAGTTGTGCATGTGATGAACGTAAACCGATTAGTTCTGGTATTGACGAAAATGAGGAAATTTCAAGGATTAATTTCGAAGATGAATTACAAAATAGAGTTTATGTTAAGAAGTGAGCTATATTTTAAAATTTTATACCGTAATTTGCATATAAATGTTGTATAATAATTTATTATGCACATTTTTATAAATGTTTTTGTTAAATTTCGACTATTTCACAATATGTTTATAGTGATAATGTGAAATTTGTTTGTTTTAATTAAAGGGAAAGCTTCGAATCAAGACGGAAACGTTCAATAACATTACCGAAACCATTTCCAAATGATACAGACACTGATAATCAGACTTACAATAATAATAAAAATGACATTAAGAATTCCACGGAAAATGGTAATTAGGTATTGAATTGTCACTGGACCGGTTTCAGTTACACACAACTAAGTTGATAAGTTATTTTATTGAATTTTGAAACCGGTTGTGTGAAAATTCACTAAATAATTTTTTTTTGTTTTTGATATTTTTTTGGAAATTCTAGGTACAACAACATGGGAATCGTTCAGTTTTCGAGTTTACGGCAAAAATGAATTTTATATACAAAATTTACATCATTATACATTTTATGATATTTACGTTCAAGCATGTCGTGAAAAAGAAGGTCCTAATGATAAAGATGATTGTAGTAGTACCAGTATTATAACAGCACGTACACAAGCGAAGAAAGGAGCTGATGATATTAAAAAAGTAACAATTACAAATCAAAGTCTTGATACAGTATCGATAACATGGCAAGAACCAGCTGATCCAAATGGAATGGTTGCTAGTTATTCTATAATTTATACTCGATTAGATAATGAAAATGTAACTTTTTTTTTCTAATTTAATCAACTATTTATATTGATTTCGATACTTTTTATAGTCGAAACCAACAACTGAATGTGTAACTCGTAGTCATTTTTTAAATCAAAGTCGTATGCATGTCTTGAAGAAATTATCACCTGGTAATTATAGTTTGAAAGTATTTGCAACATCAACTGTTGGTGATAATGGACGACCATCACCTTATGTTTATTTTCATATTAAAGAACGTACATCAAATACTGGTGTAGTTATTGGGATTGTTTTAACAATTATTGTTGTGGTATAATTAAAACCAAAAGCAGGAAAAAAAAACAACAAAAATAATTAATTCTCAATATTTTCAGTTGATAGCTTTAGCTGGCTATTGTTTTTATAGAAAACAAAAAGCCGATCGTGAAGGTATATTAATACCATCAATTAATCCAGAATATATGCCTAGTGTTTATGTACCGGATGAATGGGAGGTGCCACGAAGAAAAATTGAATTAGTTAAAGAACTTGGTCAAGGTAGTTTTGGTATGGTTTATGAAGGTATTGCAAGAGATATTAATGGTAAAACACAAATACGTTGTGCTGTTAAAACTGTTAACGAACACGCTACAGCTAGGTATTTTAGTACAAACATTGTTTTATCTGTTATTTTATAATGAAAAAAAATAAATAAATTATTATTAGGGAACGTTTGGAATTTCTGAAAGAAGCATCTGTAATGAAAGCATTCGATACAACACATGTTGTCCGTTTATTAGGTGTTGTATCACAAGGCCAACCAACATTAGTTATAATGGAATTAATGGCATATGGTGATTTAAAATCATATTTACGTTCACATCGTCCAGATAAAGAAGATTTTGATCCGGCAACAATACGTCAACCACCAACATTACGTCAAATATTACAAATGGCAATTGAAATAGCTGATGGTATGGCATATTTATCAGCAACAAAATTTGTACATAGAGATTTAGCAGCTAGAAATTGTATGGTATCTGAAAATTTAACAGTTAAAATTGGTGATTTCGGTATGACACGCGATATATATGAAACTGATTATTATCGTAAAGGTACAAAAGGCTTATTACCAGTACGTTGGATGGCACCGGAAAGTTTAAAAGATGGTGTATTTGATAGTAATAGTGATGTATGGAGTTATGGTGTTGTATTATGGGAAATGGCAACATTAGCATCACAACCTTATCAAGGTTTATCAAATGATCAAGTATTACGTTATGTTATTGATGGTGGTATTATGGAACGTCCCGAAAATTGTCCAGATAAATTATATAGTTTAATGAGACGTTGTTGGAATCACAAACCACGATCTAGACCGACATTTTTACAATTGTGCTATTGGTTATTAGAAGATGCTAGCCAAAATTTTCCTCAAGTATCATTTTATCATAGTCCAGCTGGTATTGAAGCTAGAAACTCACGACCAACACCATCACCATCACAAGATGATCCAACAACACCATTACGTGTAACAGATGATATAAATGAACAATTTACATTAACTGATGAATCAGATGAAGATGAAGATGATGATGATGATGATGATGATGATGATGATGACGACGACGATGATGATCTTAGTTCTAATATTGTTACACATATTAATTTCTCCAGTATTCCTATTGATAATAAAGATGGAATTGCAAATGGTTTTGTTGGTGGACATACCGGAAATGATGCAGCTACAACTCAGTGCTAGCCTACATATCACATCCCAAATCGAACAACAACAAAGTATTCAATTAAACAATCAATAATTAATTAATTGATTAATGAATAATTCAATAATAAAGATCTGAACATTTCACAGCAAAAGAGATAAATCTGATAAACAAATAAAATAAAACAATATACTATAAATAATAATGATAATAAAGCATGACTGTTTTGTAGATATAAGTTGAAATTACCAAAGATAGTGATATTTATTTACTTCAGTTGCTGAGAGGCCTACTTTTTACAGGTATTTTTTTTTTGTTTTTGTTAAAAAAAAAAAACAGTGTTCATTAAAAAATAAGCTATAACTCGAGTGAGGATACAGTGAGTCTGATTTATCGAAACAAAAATAGAATTATAAAACTAGTCTTGATTCTCAAGTCTTTCTATGGGATATTTTCAAAAGATCTTAATTGTTTTATTTTTAATAAAGATACAAAAAAAAAAACAAACGGGGATAATTGCCTTATTAGTTTAATATGAGAAAATAAAGTAATTGATTGTAGTAGTATCCCAGGAAGACTTACATAATTTGGACAATTTCGCCAATACATCGCAGCCTGAGTCTTAAGTTCCTGTTTAATATCCTACCGACAGTCACACTGAAACTACTTTAGCGTACCTATAACTATTTATATTTTAATTACATTTTTTAATCTGTAAAATAATGTACATTTCTCTATGATTTTATATAAAAATAAAATTAACTTATAATCTGATTGTGTTTTTTTTTTTTAAAATTTGATTTTACAAAAATTTTAAACTATCAGGATTATCGATTTTATCGATATTATCACGAATTATACGTTCAACATTAATTCGATCTAATTCCTTTTGGATATTATATTTTATTGGACCTTCTATAGCGTCCATTATTTGATATCTCAATAAATTTGGTATTATATTAATAGCGAATTCGATTAAATAATCAGTTGTACCAGCACCATCGAAACGTAGTTGAATATTACCCAATTCTAACTGGATATCATCAAGTCGTGGACTATTTCTTGTATCCATCGATTGACTCAATTGAATTGCCACCTATAAATAATACAAAAATCAATTCACAGTTGAATTATAAATTATAATTTGACTAATAATTACATATAAATAATCGACAGTGAATGATACAATTCCAGTTTTCGATAGCATCCGGGCAATTATTGATACTTCCCAATTAGTACGGCCTTCCATTTGTTGTGTACCTATTTCTAATAATGCGTAAATTGTATTGTTGCGTATTTCAAATTGTATATCATCAACACGATGTACCGACGATAAACCAGTTAACCATGTATTTGTCATATAAATATCAAATATACCAACAGTTTTATTATAATCATTCACTTTATATGGATCAAATTTAGCATTACGTATTTTATGACGTATTTCATTTAATAATTGATCGAATGGTGATATTGAATTTGGGAATGTTTGTCCTAATTTTTTAACTTGTTCATTAACATCTTTACGTACATTTGTATTCATTTCGCGTAATACAAATGGTTTAATTGAATCAAACATAAATGTACCAACTGAATTGATAACACCTTGAAACATACTAGCGAAAAATCCTAAACCTTTAAAATCTAAATCGATCGATTTGAATGTTATATCCATATTCATATCTTGGGCTTCTAATTTACCATCACGTTGTACTTCTAATGTTGCTATTGTTTTAGCGTGTACATCAGTTAAGGTAACCGTACATGGACCATGAGCTTTTGATATCCATGTACTTAGTGTATAATTACCTTTAACAATCAATTTATTTATTATTAAGGCTGCTTCAACTTTCATTGCTGTTATATCAGCTTTAACATGATCGATTATAAATTTTTTCAAACCGTATAATTTCATGTTTTTAAACGTCATTTTACCAACAGAAAATGAATGCGCCAAATCTGGTATATCTAATGGATCTGGTATTGGAGCACCTGGTATACCTTCAGGTACTTCCTGTTTATAATGTTCTAAAACTATTAATACATAATCACTCAATTTTTGTTTGCCATTTTCTAATAATTGTTGGTTCTCTTGTTGTAGAGATGGTTCTTGAAAAATTCAATTATTATAAAAAAAAAAATAAAATACAATTATTAATATTTACTTTGATTCAATACAAAATTAATTGTTGAAAATAATACGAGAAACTTGCAATAAACTGCCATATTTCAATCAACAACTACAGACAATTTAATTTAAGAAACTACAATTACAGAACGTCACGTTGTTAATATCTTAGAGTCTGTTCAAAGGTCATTGGTTGATTCTTCTTATCATTCGGATGACGTTGTTCATCAATTGAATGATTTTAAAATGATTTGCGGTAAATAATAGACAAAAAATCAATATTATATTATTTTATTATTTTTACGATAATTAACAAAGCCTCTTTGTTAATAATGTTATTTATATAAAATTATAAAATAATTGATAAAATTATTAATTTTATTAATTGGCACATTTTTAAATTTTTTATATCGAAATGAACAACAATTATTCGATTATTGGTTTATCTTCGAGCCATGGTCGAAATATTGGTAATGTCGATGGATAATGTGTACCAGCTTTATAAGCACCATTTTCATCATCTGATCTTAATGGATATGTAGCCATTACAATCGGTAATTGTAATTTAACTTCTTTTTGTAGACTTTTCGGTTCAATTATAAACTAATAAGAAACTTAAATTGTTTATGTTGATCATTAAAAAAATATATAAAATAACTTACAAATACATCGTAATTGATTTTGATTAAATGACACCCTCGTAAATTTGTTGGTGGTAATGGTGGTATATATAATTGTTCATTAATCCATTCATCTTTCTCACCTGGACGTATTTTACCTCTTGTCAATACAGCTAATTCTCTTTTCTCAGATTGTACAACCTTACCACGTGCCATATAAATTATTGTTTCAGTTAATGCAGCTTTTGTACTTTTTATAGTTACACGACTCCGATTATAGACAGTTGCCGATACACCTAAATTCGATTAGTGATTTTTCATCATTATCATTATTATTATTATTATTATTATTATTATTATAAGTAAATTCAAAATTTACCTATACTTTCGCCAGGTACATATCCACCTCTATCTAATGTAACTTTACAAACAACTGGTCCAGAACCAACACAACTAACACCAAATTTATGCTCAATTTCACATCTAAACGATTCCTGTCCCGAAATGTTCTAGATTAATAAAATTCCTTTTTTGATAAAATAACACTTTCCTCGGACAGTTAGTAACATTTATATTTATTTATTTTTTAAAAAATGTCTTCGTGTTTAAAAATAAAAAAATTAATAGACTTACACCTAATATTGATGGTTCTAAATTTAAATCGACCGGATTCATAACAATAAATACTTGTTGATTTTTATGTGTTAAACCATTTGGTTCACGTAAAGCTGTTTTACAAAAATATTGCACCCATCCATGTTTACCTAAAAATGTTGATGGTAATCCTAATGGTAAACCCAATTTAAATGGGAAACTATGAATGCCCGGCGATAACATTGATGGTCCTTTACCTAATATTATTATTATTTGGTTATTTTATTGATTTATATTTTTTTTTAATTAAGATTACATTACCAGGCTCACCGAGAAGTCTCATACGGAAGTCAATGTAATTCTCTCTGTCGTACACCCTCTCTTGACGAGGGGTACGAACTCGTACAACACCCTCACCAACAACGTGAAAATGTAAACCTGGAAAATGTCAGAAAATTGTTTCTTGATAAGAAATAGAGGTGTCAGGATCTGTCAATTGTAAAATGCTCATCTTTATCTCTAGTTTAATTCAAACTTTTTTATAAACATTTGCATAATTATAAACAAATAGAGTAATGAGACTTAATCAATCTGTATTATTAATTGATTATAATTGAACAAATTTAGAGATAAGTATCTATAGTTCTCGATTAATTTTGCGCGATTGCCATTAATAATTAATAAATTTCTAGAATAATTATTTGAACAAACCGAAATGAATCAATAAATAAAGAGGAAATTCAATGTTTCGATAGCCTGTTGATTTTTAATTGATGAAATTCCATACCGAAACTAAAAAATAATTGTCATTGATTTTTTTAATAATAAAATCTGTTAAATATGTGAATGTTTTGTTAAACTCCTGTAATATTTTGTTGTTATTATTACATATAATTGTGTTAATGTCTAACATTTATAATGTGAAAATCACAAACATAGATTTTAGAAATGAATTATTGATATATTCACGTATACGATTCACTGAGTCTGTCCAATACAATATACCGGATATCTGATATATATTTAACGGGAAATAAACAATTCAATTACACACAACAGACGAACACATTATTAAACTTAACTAGATTGACATTGAATCTAAAATAGCAAATTTCAATCGATAATTTACATAAAAAAAGGTTTTTTTGGTTTTGTTTTTCAATTCCGATAAAAAATCAACCATCTATTTTCGATTATAGAAGAAAACTGGAAAATTGCTAATTGTTGTATTAATCGATAGCTATTTTTTTACCAAAGAAAAATCTTATAAAATCAAAATTTCCGTTATAATGATATAAACTTTTGATTTATATAAACTGCCGTATATTTACCCAATTTTCGTTCCATCAAAGTAATTACTAAGAGAACAGTGAGTTAACAAGAAGAGAATATGAATTTGTATTTCAACCTCTATAATTTTCATTATATTTCATCAAGAAAGAAATAATTCTTTCATTTGTTTGAATCTTGTTATAGACGGAACGAAACGAGAACTAATCAACTAGCACCGATGTACTTTGCCTATAAATATAATGAAAAAAATTCAAAAAGGACGCCTAAAATTGAATCACAGTATGAAAGCTAATTCTGATGTTGTTCCTATAAATAGTTATTTGTACTTTTTTACATAGAAAATCGATCGAAAGATTAAATGATTGAATAGGTATATTTTATCTTAACCACAAAAGCTTTGGGCAAATATCAATACGAATAGTTCCATCTGATAAAATACGTTCAATAGTTTAACTAAACAATTTAATTATATTACCAAATATTCGAATTATTCATTGTTTGTGCCATTAACCTTTTGTATAATAAAGGAAAAAAAACCCAAAACAATTCCGATAACCACCGAAATAACGAGCGCCACAAAACGATACTGTATATGGTTTTTTTGTCCCGAAATTCAATAGACCTTCAGTTCTACCAGAATGATGCACCATCGCGAAATATGGACTGATTGCGACACAAATTCAGTGAATCGTTAATTTCACGGAAAGACTCCATCGGTTGGCCATCGACATCGTATCTGATTTAACGATCGAAACTATTTTGATAAATTGGAGACCAATATGATCGGAAATTGATTCGAATGTGCAAAAAGGCCTCTTGACCATTAATGAAGCAATCGGAAACGATTTTAAACAAATAATTTTTTTGTCATCCAATTTTAGGGCAATATTCTTATTGGCCAATAGTAGGCGTATCACAATATCTAGTCATTCAGCAACACGACCCTTTTGCAATGTAACAATCTATAGTTTATTGGGTCGAATTTTAATATATACATATAATAATTTTTCCGTTGAGACGATCAAGTTCTCGAATCATTTTTCCACTTGATTTTATAAAACTTTAATTAATTATATAAAAATAGTTTAAGAAAATGTGAAAACTTTGAAATTGAATTTATAAAAAACATTCTTCAGCAAAATAAAATAATGAAATAAAAAAAACAACAACAACAAACCATTTTACTTCAACTTAACATATCAAAAATTATTTGAAACAAATTTAACTGAAACTTTTTTATAAGTTAAATGTTTGTTTCGTGAATCGTTGCCTCTTAGGAATGATTCTTTGGTACCTAGAAAAATAGTAGAAATTCACCCTTATTGTTTATAATTGTATTTTTTTTTTGACGATAGAAAATTGGAATAAATTTATTTGATGAAATATTTATATAAATATGATCGTTATGGGTTCTCATTTATTGGCGGTTCCTTGAAGAAATATAAAAGAATTTTTCATCTTAATCCTTGATTGTTCTTATTGATTCGAATAAAACAAAGACTATTCTAAAATATAAGTGCAATAAAAATTTAAGGAATAAAAACTACAAAAATAATGCCAAAGTTAGTTCTATATATAAATATTGTTGTATTTGCATTATATTTCTCGATTGTATAAAAGCCTTTTTACAATTGCCATACAGTATAATGTGCTCGAATTAAAGTGATACTTTTGTTATGGATCGAGCTATAATGGAGACTTTAATGAATTATTAATGAATTTAAACCGATCATTTAGAGAGGAATCTTCTTTTCCATCATCAATTACTTCAAAACATATTTCTTTTTTTCTATACATATATGATTTGTTTTTTATTATTGAGCGAATTGACTTTTGTTTGAAAAAATAATACAAAAAAATTGAAGGAAAAAAGATACAATATATTCGAGATGTTCATGGAGAAATTTCAATTTCCAGAATAGTACAGACAATGGCATATACTTCGATTTTCAGTTTATATATATATATATATATATATATACACATTTTTTTCTTCTCTTTTAAGATTATAATTCAATAGAAAAATATGACAAAACCACTCGACCATATTTATTACAAACGAGATATTGAAAAATATTCAGAATCTTCTTAGTTGATATAAAAGTTGTTTTGTCATTGTTTGAAATTAGTTGTTTTTATTGACAAAAATTTCCATACGAACTCATTAAATTTCTCGAAATTCTATTTATTATTGACTTTGAGAGAAAAGAAATTTTTCACGGATCGTAACAATTTTGAAAATCACCAATCGATATATGTTTTAAATTAAAAATAAACTCACTTTCAATGTAAAAACATTTAGGTTAGATATATCAATTTTTTTTCTTTATAGCTATTTCCCCAAAAGTCAATTTCAAAAGATAACCGAACCAGGTGAGGACAAAGAGTCAGAGACTTGTTGAAATTGATATCGATCTGCCAAACTTGAGCAGCTTTTATGTTTGTTTTATTAATTTGAAAACACGACATTTCCATATTTTTTTTCCCAATTCTAATTCTAATAGAGCGGAGAAAAAAAATTTCGCTCTTCAAAAGTTGATAAAATTATTTTTAATGATGAATCCGTCGTACAAACGGTTGTGTTGAATAATTTATAGATGGGGAAAAGTATTTAATAAAAATATAAATGTGCAGTTCAGTGGGTGTGTTTCTTCGTTTTTTTTATTTTTTTATTAATTACTTGATTTTAGATGTGAAAGCTTAAAAGCTGGCATTTAAAATATGTCAATATTATATAGAAACCATATTTAATGTGTTGTTTCGAGTCTAATAAAAAAAAAGAGAAACGTGAAATTAAACAGGCATTATTTTCGTACAGCGACAGCGCGATAAGAGCTTTGTTAAAAGCACACAGCTTTTTTAGTTATTCGATTATCCTTACGCACGTCCTATAAATTCAGTCGTCAACCAATTAAACTAATTCAAAAAAATATTTCTCATTAACTCCAACTCACTTTCTTCAATAACATGATTATTTCATAATTTATTTATTAATATCAACATTATTAAAATAAAAAAAAATTATTTGTTGGAGCAAAAATCGACTAGAAACTTACACAATGTTCAACATTACTTAAATTGATAAACAATCTACTTGGTTATAGTAGCAAAAGACATTTGTTATTCGTTTTATTTCCCTTGTGTTTAAGGCGAAACGATTAAAATGCGATGCATGTTTCCTAAAGTGTTCCCATGCGATAATATTTACTGTTACATGAAATATTATGAAATTCCTTAGTCAACAGCATTTTTCAAACTTCGCACGATTCAACAACATAGTGAAAAAATTATCTAAAATGTTTCGGGTGGGATGTTGTGAATTAAAACAAAAACAAAAACCAAAACGGATCATCAACTTTTTGTTTTCAACACAAAAACTGTTGTGTCACAACTCCTAATTATAGTAGAGGATCCACTTAAAGTATAATACAAGCCATTATGACACTAAATTAGTTGAAATAAAATTATGTCTCTACTCATATAACAACAATATAACAGTATTGTTGGTTTTTGCTGGAAGCTTCACGTTATTGAATCAGCAGAATTTATGTTGCGCCTCTCACTAGATTTATCAGTTGCAATCAATAGTTATTTATTTCTTTCAATTCCGTTTCAGGCGATAGTTGGAAACTAGACGTTTAGATGGCGCGATATTATTTATTTCGAGATTGCAACGTGATACTTCAATATTGGAGCATACAATATTTGGCCATAACTCAAGAATGCCATGGAAAATTGAGTTTTTAATCCTTGCATAATTTTAAAAAATTGATATCCGTTATTGTTAGTCAATTATATAGAATAAATTCTACCGTTCACAATTCTCAATTTAAAATAATTGGCTGTGATAATTTTTTAATTATATCAATTAGTTTTGATTGTAATTAGTTTTAATTTACAAAAACCAAGATTTGAAAAATATTGATTTGCGTGTTAATTCTATGGAATTCACATCGTTCTCTGTCTTACTAGTGCCAAATTCCATGTTGCGTTTGATCTCTCCACTATTATCACTTGTTCATGGATAAAGATAGTAAATTATAAAATGATGTTGATTCTTAAATTGGGAATTATTTATTTACGATTAGATATAGCAAACTATTTGTGTGGATTAGAAAGTGATTAAGTGCGATATTGAATTGATGATGATTCTTGTTGAAACTGGTATTTAAACCAGACACGTTCGTTATCAGTAAAACAGGTATTCAACAAATGGTATATTTGATCTTTAATAAATTTTTATTTAGACTTTTACAGTTTATGGGTATGTTATTTAACGACATCTTAATATTAAATGTTTCATTCTAAATGCAAACATAGTTGCAATAAATACATAACTATTATATAGTTCATGTATAATATATTTCATGAAATTATTAATAATAATTAAAAATAAATAAATTGAATTACCATTTTATTTATTTATTTTTTTATTTAGTGGTCGCTATATTGTCGGTTTAATAGTATTGTTACCAAAACTTCTCGGCGTGCTTCTATTTAAACCATTTCATGAAATAAGTGTTTAATTAAAAAAGCATTTCCTATACTGCCCCAAGCCAACAATTCATTATCAATTCAGATGATTCTACGCAAGCTTGTTTTATTTTGAAAACACCATATACTCTCGTTCTCTCTCTCTCTCTCTCTCTCACTTACAGATTCAATCTTTTTCTCTCACTTTGAAAGTTTGCAGCTTTTCAAAATATTGCTATAATACATCAAAATTCTCTTTGTTGGTTTAATTATTTTTTTTCGAATTGTGAACAAAGAAAGATGTGCGAAATTTATATTGTATTTGTATATACAGCCTGATTCACAAATGACTATCCTGAGTCTATAATTTTGGCCCTAGTGTTTCTCTAGTTTTTACGGAAATGTGGAAAATTATTAATTCAGTCTTTCATAACGATTGTCCGTATATAGTAAAAATAAAAAAGGAACTTTTTGGTTTGAAATTTTCCAAAATAGGAAAAATAAAATTGCAAAATTTTTAAATAACAACATTCTTTTCATCTTTTCACTACATGTGGACCTTCATGAGATACATAATAATAAAAATTGAATTAATGTCTAATAAATAATATTAATTCTCCACATTTCTCGAAACTCTAGAGCAACGATTTTAACGGAAAAATGTTGTCTAGATCTCATACTTTGAATGCTCAAGTATGTTTTTCATTCTCTCCATTATAGCCAGAGATATAGCCTAGAAAAGTCATTTGTGAATCACACTGTATATAGTAGAGGCATAAAAATATGTGTATATTTTAGTGAATATGTCGGTAATAACTATCTAGCTAAAAATAATATTGTTAGGAATATATTTGCAAGGGCTAATATATTCACGGTCGCACCCTAAAATAAAGTTCAGTATACATGCAGCAGGAAATATTACACGTATTCTACTTATAGATAGATTCATTGCTTATTGTTAGTATGAAACGTTTAGAATGCCGTATTTTGTACAATAGTAAAAGCTACTTTAAATTTCTGTTTTACTTTTGCAATTTTATTCGTTCAATAATACTTATAATTTTCTATTATTAGTGATCTCTCAAATTTGTGGTGAGAATTTCTATCTTCTTCAGTTCGAAGCCGATAAAGTTCAGTCTTCAATGTTACTGTTGTTGTTGTTGTTGTGATGTTTGGCGTATTAATTCTATTATTTCTGAAGCGAATTGTTTTGTTGATGATTTGCGGATATATGGGTTGAAATTTGCTTTGTATATTCATGTTTGTTTTTATGATTTGAGGTTTGATTCGTAATATATGCTGTATTTACACAGATAATAGATATATGTGAATATATTTTAATTGTAGCATTTATTTGTACTTATAACGCAATTTATTTTTGATATATTTGTGTTGGGAAATATTTTTCAAAATACAATTAGAAGTTAGAAAAGTTTATTAAACTTGAACAGATAATAAGCGTGTTCAATATAAAAAAAATAAACTAAATTAAAAACTTGTTAAAAGGTCCTCATTTTCTTAGGATAAAAGTTGTATTACAAGTATATTGAAGATTTACACACCATCAGTGCAACTTTTTCGAGGTGTTAAGTCATAGCATGAGTCTTTTAAGTATAGAGATTATGTTTTCATGATTGATTTTATCAGATCAGACACTGTATAGAATAGAGGTTTGGTAATGTAGAGAGAAAACACTGACAAAGTATATAGAAAAAAAAACAAACAAACAATACAACCAACCAAGAAGGAAAAAGATAGAAAACTCTCGGCTTTGTGTAACCGGAAAATGTTGATTAGAGAGAAGCTTGTCGTGAATTCACAATGCCTGTACAATTCCTGGATCTTTATCACAATTTTCGGAAATACTACAAATAAACACACAAATGCAGTCTATCAATTCATAGTTTTCAAATTAATTCTATGCATTTGTATTTTCTTTAATTTATTTGTCATCATATTAAATGTAGACTATTTAAAATTCTATTAACTCGAATATTAAGAGGTAATATGTTGTTATTTGTTTCTAAAGCTTTTATACTTGAATTAAATCGCGTTGCTCATTCACAAAATTAAACCCAGATACAACTATATTCGTTTAAAATTCCATAAAATTTTGTTATCAAATTAATTGTCCATTTCTATTAATTAACTCCCACTTAATCAAAAAAAAAAACTATTAGAAAATCAAATTACTAATTATATTTATGCAATAAGCACGCCTTAAATTATGAACTATACATTAACTTTCCAATCACAGATTGTTTCAATGCTTGCGTTGTTAAAATCAACCGAAATTATAGATATACAAAAGTCAAGTGTAGATTTCGGCTTCTTTTGCTTTAAAACTCTGGATGCATTTTCAAACTCAACATATATATAAATTATTTATCCCATCTACATTATAAGTGATTTTTTGTTTGGAAAATTAAAATTATATATGGGTTATACTAGAGAAAATTCGGAAAACGCCAGGTGACAGTGTTTAAGAACAACTTCGATTGCTTGTTTAGGCAGCAATACTTTTTTTTCTAACAAATTTACAAACTTACAAAAAAACAAACAAAACGTGATAATATAATGTAAAGAAAGGCTTACAAATGGAATTTCCGTTATATATATATAAATATTATATATATTTTCAAAAGTCGTTCTAATACAAAAGTATACCTGTTGCGTCTCTAATCAACCGATAACGTTAACGTGTTTGGTTGATTTACTGTAGTGAATTTTCAACTGTTTATTTTTTGTATAAAAACATACATACTTATATAACGAAAACTAGGAGTCTCCGTCATATTTATAGATGTAGTTTTTATTGTTTTATTTGTTTTAATGAAATTTTCTGTACGATAAATGTTAACGTTGAATTTTACGTTTATATATTGAGATTTAAGGTAGAAGTTGTCTGTTTTCAATAATATGAAAAATATATTAGAGATAATGATAACCTGTTGAATATATAAAGTTTTGTTTGTTGTTAAAGTTAGATGACATGGTGGAGTAGCTAGTGAACGAGTTTGTAAATTACATTATGACCAATTGTTTTCATTACGTAATTGTTTGTTTGTTTTTATTTTCCAAATTACAAGTGAATTAAAGAAAATAAATCGTAAATCAACAAATAATTTATTTATATTTAATGTTAGCGTTAATGTTTATGTATGCGGAACAATGGTGTAAGGATCGTAAACCTACGTCGAATATATTAAAAATTCTTTGTTGCTCAACAACAACAACAACAAAAAAAAACAAGGATAGATGTGTTAAGAATTTATCCAAAGTTATGACATTATAGAATATATAATGAAAATGACTGATAGAATTTTGTTGTTTTCATGGACAGATTTGTAAAATTTTCGATAGAAAAACATGACACAGTACTGATTTAATATTCTTACCGAGTGCAGGCGTGTCATCTTGAACTTCGATTAGAACTCGTCCTGATAGAAATTGACCGGGGAAATACAATAATGATGTATTATCAAATAAAATTAGGAATTTTAATAATTTTCGCGGCATATTTCGTTCATATTATAATTGAAAAATTATTCTTTATAATAAAATAAACAAAATTTTCAAAACCTACAACATATAAAATCAACTATTACGATACGACTACTTTCTCTCTTAACTTAGCCATTTGTGTGTGGGGACTCACCTGTCCCCACCGCTTGTTATGGACCACTGACCGCCATTTCATATCCTTTTCACAACAATTTTTAAATAATTCAAACAAAAAAAAAAACAACAACCACAACAATATCTTCAACTATTATTCAATAAACTTTAATTAACAATTAGTCCCTAATTATCGAAACTTTTCCCAAAAAAAAAATTAAAATCAAAAGAAATTCAAACACCGTTACTTAGATAACCCATAATTCAACAATGTTAACGAGAATTCTGAAGAAACATAGTCTGAATACAATGTTGAGATCTTTTTGTTTTTAAATAATATTGCAATTTTAGCTTCATCCAATTATAAAAACAAACATTTCCAAATTTCTTTATTGTTTATATTATAAAATAGAAAAAAAAAGGAGCTTTCGAGCTAAATGGGGTTTAATTATGGAGATTTTTGGTTGTAAAGAGACTTTCTTTAGTCAGTAAAAACCAAAGATAAGAGTGAACTTTGAAATGATTCAACATAAAATTGATTTATTGTTGTTATTTTAGGTGTAATTCGATATAATAATAATAATAATAATAAGAATACAAATTATGTAAATCTATTATATATAACATATAACATATAACAGATAAGAATGTTATCGGTTTTTATTCTCATTTCACCAATGTTGAAATATAATAGAATAACATTGTAAATAAGATGGGAATTTTGTTATTTTAGTATTACAAAGCTTCAAAGTTTCGTATGAAAAACTCAAGGATTACGAAACAAGATATTAAAGAGAAATTTAGAAACACCTGCGTTTTTGAATATTATATTGAAAATTCTAGTAGTATTTTTTTTTTATATTTATCTGTACGGAAATTTAAATTAATAGACAATAATGCTATATCAAATTATATGGAAATCTCTAAAATTCGTTCAATATTAGAGCTCTATAACGTCTAATCTAAGCACCGTTCAACGCTGATAACAGAGCAGTAGAAGTTGATAATATTTATTATTATTATTACTTTTCGTACTCTTTTTATTATCATGATTCGATTTATTTTCAATTAATATGCCACTTGAAGTATGATTTTGAAAGTATAAAAGTATTAGCAAAATTAAAAAAAAAAAAAAACAAATAGAAGTTTAAAATTGTACATAAATAATTTTAAAGATTTATTATTACGTTATTTGGGCGAGAGCAGGCTTTTATATTGAATTGAGCTTTAGCATACACACACACACACCCTAGTTCCAGTTACTGCCGCCAATGTGTCAAAATAAAAGAACATTATTTGTGGGAATTTTAAAAAGTTCGATGTTCGCATTCCTGAAACTGTATGAGCTTTTTGAAATTGCAGGATTGTATGTGGAAAAACCAACGACCAACATTTAACACTCTCATATCAACTTTTCGCAATTTTATCCATTACAATTGTTTGATGGTTAATGATGGTTAATTTTTATTGATTAATAGTTATTTGCTAATATTTATCGAATAATTGTAGAAGAATCATGTGATGTTTTGATCGACAAAGTGCAGTAAAGTGGGTTGCATAAGCACCAGAAAACGATTTTGTTGAACTCTACCAAAATACAAATTTATAATAAATATGGTAGATGGGCAATTTATTTTTGTTGTTGAACTAGTGAATTTATTGAAGAGCTTGATAGAAATTATAAATTAAAGATTAAAACATAGGTATTCCAGTTTTAACAAAATCACAGATTCAAACTTATTATATATATGTAATAGAATTGAAATAATAACGAATTTATTCAATTTTATGGAAATATTTCGATTTTGATCATCGAAATGCGATTTTAATTCTCTGGCATTATTGTTTTGTAATGTTAAATGTTTATTTCACATATATTTACATTTTATATATGCACAATACAAACTGTATCGTGTTCATGTTAATAATAATATGACATTATCAGTTACGATTTTTTTTCAGTGATGATTTGATTCATTTTTTAAAGGATCAATGTTTTTTTTTTACTGTTCAGATTTATAATAATTTTGATAGATGACAGGATCAAATGGATATAGTGTTGTGTCACTAAATCCACCATACAAGTAAACAATTATTAGACAATGAGATAATAAAATTTTTACTATCTCCATTCAGCTGAAGTTGCTGAAACTGAGAAATCGAAGACAATATCGAATTTGATACTAATTGGACAAAGAAAATTCTGAAATCAGTAGGATCAAGACGCTATTTTTTTTTAAATAATGCAATTGTGAAAATCACAGCTCTAGTTGCGATCATTGATCATTATGTTAGACGATGGGTGTGCAATTGGTGGATGCGCCGCGCATCTACCTACTTCAAAACGTTTAAAATCCAAATAAGCCAAATTAGATAAACCCAACTAAAGTAACTTTCTCTATGTCATATTTGAGTGTCTCCTAGATTGGTCTAGAAATTCTTAAATAATTGCAGAATTCCAAATTAAAATTCCAATTCTGAACATCCTGTATCTCGTAGTCCTGCAACATTTGTATAATTAGTACCTCCAGTTCAAAGATTGTTCATTCTTAATTCGAATTGTTGACTAATTTGTTAAATTGATCTACTTATTCCCTGATTTTGTTTTTTAATTATTCAAGTCATTTTAAAGACTTTAAATGTTTTATGGATGGAGGCTGAGGCTTTTGGTGTCGTCTATAAAACGATTCACAATCTTTCTCATCTTTTATTTGTTGTTCCACAATAAACGATTCATCTGATGTTGCGTCTCCGACTATATTCTATAGAACAACACAACGTGCTTATTATATTCTCACTTCATTCGAAAATATCCAAACTTTTGTAAATAAAAGCTAAGAAGAAATCGATAAATGGAAATGATAATAATAATAATAAATATAATGTTGAGAAAAGAAAACGAAAAACATAGAACAACCTAGAATTTCTTTTTATGAAATCAAAACAAAAAGAAATCAAGATAAGTAAAGTACCGAATAATGTTAATCGAGATCTATAGGTATTATATGAAAATAAAGAAGGCGTTAAGTGTTAGGTTTGTTATCTTACATATTTAGATCCACAATCTACCCTAAAAAAAAAACAAAAAACAAAAAACAAAATATAACTGGATTCAATTTCAAGAGGAATTCATGGAACTTTTGTTGGGAAACAACAAGAAATTTTCATTGATTGTGATAGATGGATTTAAAATTAATTAATTAATTAGAAATCGAACGCAATAATTTTCTTGTTAACTGAAAATCGAATAAATTATATAAATTTTGAATTAATTGTCTTTAGTCAATAAAAGTCCGATTCCATTCTTTCGGACATTTCTGGTGAATGAGATCTCGAGCAAACTGTCACTTTTTTCTTCTATTAAATCGGATAATTTTCTTGGAAATTTTATGTGTAGTTTTTCCCAGGAATTTTCAGTGTCACTATCTTTTAATTTATATCAGTATTGATTTTCTAGATTATTTCATATAACATTGTAATTCGACATCAAATTGATTGTTTTATGTTGTCTGATAGAAAATCAAGATTTTTCTTAAAGATTTTTCAACTTGAGTTAACAAATATTCGATAATATTTTTTTTATTATTACATAGTTTTTTTCAAATAGATAGACAAGCAAGTCTAAAGTGGATCAATAAAAGTGTTTGAGTTGATTATTTGATTTCGTTTAGAATGTTGGATGGAAATGCATCAGAAATGTGTTGAAATAGAGTTTAATGGTATAGTTTTTCAGGACTAGGGGAGTTGAGTTAATATAGAATGTGGATTGAATGCCGGATAAAGTGTATCTATATATACACAGTTACTGGTTTAGTTTCCTAGTTTCGTAATTTGAAATTACTTGAGAAAAAATAATTACAACGACGAAAAGCTATAAATTTTGTCATCCGTTCAGCAAAAAAAAAACCAAACAAAATACAGAAAGAGTTTATAGTATATAGAAAGACAAGAATGACAGGGTGCCCGGTTCGGCGGCACTCGTGTACAGAATAGTAATGATGTTTTATAACGGAAACTCCCAAAGCGTCGGTATTCCTATTCGGGCTCTATGGCTAACATTTAACGGGTTGAATACGATACGATATTGTTGGATTTCAGTATTCAATTTGATAGTAGAGCACGCAGGCCACATAATACTAGAAGCTTTCATCATGATCAAGAAATTGGTCGTACTACAGTTACTATTATACTAAAATCGGCTGTAGTGGAAAGCAGAACCTCTTTAACACTATGAATAAGGTGTCTTGCTGCTGTTTTTTTTCTTGTTGTAGTGGGACCTAGGCCAACAACAGGCATCACTGTGACATTTAAAGGTCACCACCGTTACTGTATATCGATAAAATGGAAACATTGCTTATTATAGTTGTGTCAGCATTAATAGCCGTATTTATTAACTTTGTAATAGAGCCATTCATAAAGAATAATACAAGTTTCGGTTCATGGGACTTGGTGTTCTATTAATATAGAAAACACAACAGCAATTGCTTTCAAATGGCCAATAATTCAACAAACTATACCACATGTTTTGATATAAAATAATAAAATTATTATTAAGTTTCTATTTATACAACTATAATTTTGTTTCAATTAAACCATTTTGAGTTTGTATTATATACAAGTTCGCAACATTTAAATGGAAATTATTTTATTTAAGACGAACAAAAAAAATATATATATATATATAACAAGAGAAGCTATCCAACTCTATAAAGCTTTTTTCGTTACAAATTAGAATTACGATAAAAATGGATATATACTA
>JAZBGX010000280.1:0-37665 GCA_037414775.1 Zonitis immaculata
TTTATTTATTCATTTATTTATTTTCAGGAAATTTATACTCTGAATTTTTATTTTTAAATTAATGAAAATAGTAAAAATTAAAAATTCCTGATAAATTTTTCCAGAAAAATTTTCAAATAATTTAATTCCAGAATCATTAATTGTCTACACTCCCGTACCTTCAAAAAAAAACCTAAACACAACAATTTTCTGGAAAACATTTCCATGGTTTGATAAAAATCAGAATCTGGAATGTTCGTTGAGTTATAAAATTATTTCCAAGATATAGTTTATGATTTTTTTTAGAAAATTTTCACTATCGAAACAGCATAACTATAAAGAGTTTCAGAGTTTCAGAGATACCCTCAATTCTTTTCTATTAAGGAAAGCTTTCCCAAGAAAACCTTGGACTCCACAAAACTTCCAAAGCCCAAATTGTTTCAATAATTTTATTTGAGAGTCATAAATATCTATGCATAAATTGTCTGAATTTTTTCATACTTTAACGAAAATCTCTAGACAAAACAATTGCTTGGAGTAATTTAAGACAGTATAAGGCTTTGTTCCAGATCGATAATTTTCTTTTTTTAATGAAAACAATTATTCGATCTTCTCCTTTCGATCCATAATTCTATAATTCAGAACTGTTAATTCAGAAAAATTCATAACCATTATTGTATATGATTCAGTTATGTTCATTGGAATTGTGGACAATAAATTAGACAATGTATATTCTTTCTCATATGAAATAAAAAGGAAGACCTGATAAGAAAATACATTGTCTAATTTATTGTCCACAATTCCAATGAACATAACTAAACTATAATTCAGAACTTTTTAAAAATGCCATGAAGCTCCTAGAAATTAACCAAAATCGTCCATTTCATAAGTGGAAATCAATTAACAAATAATTTTACAGCAAATTCTAACAATTTTCAAACTCCTGAAACCATCGTGATAAATCAATAATTAAATTTCTAAAATTGTCAATAACTTGTATCTTAAGTCTTAATTTCACGCTAAAAACTAATCAGAAAGCCACTTCCAAACAAATATCTGATCGATTCCGAAAAATTCCATAAAATCCAATCGATAACAATCGTAATAAATTAAAATAAATCGATTATTAAATTTTTTGACAGGGACACTCTGGAAATCTAACCAAGCCTAACTTTTATAAATTAGATTACTATATGACTAGACTTTGATAATAATAAGAATAATAATAGGTTTGAAATTTAATAAAGTCGGCGGCATCGAAAATGACAAAGCTATAATAATTACATCTACTATTAGATAAAAAAAATTAACACCTATTTCATGGTAAATTATCGAAAATACAATAGATAAAGTGAGAAGTAGACAAATTAATTAAGAATCATTGATATCGGAAATTTAGAAAGCTATTAAAATAGAGAGAGAGAGAGAGATAAATTGACGAACAATACATCTTCTTATTTATTATTATTATTATTGTTATTAATAATTACATTATTATTTAATGAACTTTTCCGGCCTTGTTTAATTTTCACTTGATATCTTATTATTTTATAAAACCGGAAAGTGTGTCATCTTCAATCAATGTTGGATTATTTCCTGCATTAATTTGCAGCAAATGTTTTGAATTTACAATTATTTTTTCTTTAGCTATATCTATTAATGAAAATATCAATCAGCAACAATCTTGACATTGATGAATTGCCACAATTTACAATTTCTAGACCAAACCTTTTATAATAACAATAATAATAATAATCATCATCATCATCATCATCATTATTATTATTATTATTACTATTGATATTAAATATATAGGTGAACTCATATGATAATGATATAATGATAATGAGACAAGTTGATTTTCTCTTCCGACAATGTACATGTTTTTTTTTCTATTAAGTTGTTTTAGTTTTCTGCTAATGAAGCAAAGGGAGAGCGACTGATTTCTATTTACAAAAAAATTAAATCTATTCGATAATTATATTTACCATAAATTTTTTTTTCGAATCGGAAAAACGTTAGAATCTAGAGAAAATCGAGAATACGATGATTTTCTCATTTGTGAAAATCTAACAATAATTAACTAGCGTTTAACTATCAAAATAATTATCACTGTTGATTTATTTATTCTAAATTTTATTTCTCAGTAGGTTAATTAGTGCAAAATATTTGCGAATAATAAAAGAAACAAGTTTGGCTATTTTGGAATTTACACCTTTGAATAATGAATTAATTAAGTGATTCTTGTTTTTGCAATTTTTGTGAAAGGTGGATTTGTCTCAAGAGTTTCGTTATGTAATCGTGTGGCCTTTGAATAACAGGTGTTCGCGAATTAAACTACACTTAACAATAGTGCGGAATTGAAGTAACCACTGATAACCACTCAATTTAAGTATGTATTGTGTTTTGAAAAGTTATGTGTAACTCTATCAAAAAAATTGTTTCCAATCATTAAAACGCAACAACAACAACAAAGTTCATTCGCATTACGAAATTATCAACAATTTCCCTAAACAAAAAAAAAAACAATAGAAACAAATTACAACATAAATTTAATAAATTACGAAATAAATATAGTTTGCTTGGAAAAACAAAAAAAAAATTAGTTACACTTTTATAAATAAAAACAATGAAATTTTAATACTTGAATAATATTTTTAGCAAAGAAAAAATAAATAAATAAATTGTATTGTTACGACAAATAAAAGTAAGATGTCATCACGCAACAATTTCACTTTCACTAATAATTACAGAATCGTGAAATAACTTGTATAGAAATATTTATTATTGGAAAGTTTGAGCAAAAATTTTCGAATATGTCCCGGCAGAATTTATCGTATTATTTATTCTTGGTATTTTAATAAATTCGAAACGAACTTGATTTATAATATGATTTGAAACGTAACTTTTATTGGATATACAGACGAATGAGAAAAATGAAAATACCTCCTCAATTGACCCAAAGTTGAATTTTCCGGAAATTGAGTTTTCAAGAGAAAAATTAGTATCCTGTGAATTAATGCAACCACTTTTCAAGAATGCAGTAGTTACCAAAGAAACATTGGATAACTAATTGTAAGACTGTTCTAGCGGGATGATTTCGGACCTCCTTTTTTATCTCACGCCTTTAATATTTCGATCGGGAACAAGTCAGGATTATTCTCGTAACCCATTATAAACTGCATTCCTCTATATCTATTCATACTCTTTTTTATTTGCAATTCAACATTTTGCTCCGCCTTGCCCAGCAATTAGGTATCTTTTCATTATCAGTTACATGGATTCTTCTGAAATCTCCAAATATTTGTCTGTATATTGACAATCTCCTAGACAAAGTGAAGTTTACTTACACCTCTAGGTTTCATGCTTCTCCATACCATAACGACTGATGCATAACATTTTACCTGTCTTTTAAGACAATCATGATGAATTTCCTCATATTTCTTTCAAATTATCCGACTACTTTTGGCCATTTTAATCAGTTGATGTACATAGGGTCAAAAGTGAGTTTTCGTTAGCTTGAACAAAATTGCAAATTCTGATGGTTTTTATTTCATAAATTTTCATTTTTAAATTATCTAAATCCCACTTTTTGAAATTCTGTATAATATAACACTTGATTCAAGATAATTTGAAATAATTCTTCATAATGCTCTTTTATCGGCTTCAGTTATCTAACTTTTTCTCACATTTCTAGCTTTTCAAACAGTTGAACGTGCTATTAAATCTTTTTGATGCTATATCGGAAACATTGTAGCGCTTGACGAGAATGTACAACCGCTTCAACGTCATTTTAGTTTTAAGGTAATTGTAGCAAAAGAAAAGCGTTTAATTAAGTAAACAGAAAACAGCATAATGTAGAGCGCTTTTGATTTTACCGCTAAAATTATAAAAAGGAAATGATAAGGCTAGCGTCTGCTTAATATTTTTTTGAATACGAGGGTAATTTTGAGAGCTAATAAAATCTTGCACTATCAGTAATTTTCAATTATTAACAAAAAAAATTGCATAATTCAGTGACTGTGGATAAAACGAAACGATTCCTGCCCGAGGATGAGTGCTGTCCATCCAAACTAAATGCAAAAACTGACATATCACCTGAGGGCTAGATCATAGACAACTAGCTAGATCCTCGCCTTAATCCACCCTCCAGTCATATATACTATATGCATAGAAACGGAATTACAAATTAGTCAAACTATTTATAGGCTCGAATGACATCGATTCAGAGACTTAGAATAATAAACAATTGTCATTCTGATTATCGTAGTTTCCATGTAGGTGATTTGGAAAAATTGATAATATAATAGAATGATTAACACCAATTTTCTTCAAATATATTATTATTCAATCATTTTGTTTAACAAATTTTGGCACACCTTTAATTGTTTTATAGTATTTATCCGGTAAATGCTAATCAAGTGAAAATAATGTTGTTTTTGTTGTTGTTGGTTGATGTTGTTGTTGAGTGTAAGAGATGTAACTGGTACAGATTTGAGGAAATCAAAATAGCGCACCTCTAATTTATTTTATCCTGCCCTGAATATCCATAATATGAATTACTGAATTATGTTGAACAATTTCATAAAATTCTCAATCGAACATGATCTGGATCTTGATCTATAGAAATAAAATAAAAGATATATTGTGAAAATGAAAACAAACAATCTGGAATCATTTCAAAGACTCATACATTCTCACAAATTTTCCGATTCAGATTTTTCGAAATTTCAGCACTATTATTCTAGTTATTAAATTTGGCTCCCTGCCATACAGTGGACAGTCTATATATGTAAATTTTTTTATGTGGGCTTTATTTGGTGTTTCTCGTATTTAAATTTATGAAAATTTGATTAATGAATGGACTGTTGAACAGCTGTATTTTCCTATAATCCAATTAATTGAATTTTTATAAGAGAACGGCCAACGAATTTGATTGAAATAATCAAAATTCAAATTCCTTAATAATTCAAATTTTGTTTCAATTTCCAGCAAATATTATGCAATCTCAAAATTCTATTACTAACTTAAATAGTGTGATATAATGGGCCATCTCTATTCAGAGTACTTCATTCCAGTAGCTTTGTTTTATAATTAACGAGAGTTTTCATTATTGTATTATAGTTGTTGAGTTTTTATGAAAATAATAGTTGAACTAATTATCATACCAAGGACATACTGTATTTTCTAATTTTCTATTCAGGCGAACCTAACTTATTTCTGTTTTCAGTTAAATTTCAAAAAATAATAAAACTGGATATTTCTATATTAATTGTCAAATGGACGAGACGGTTCAAGTTACAGAATAATTTTTAAAAGAATACTTTTAAAGAGTCTCTAATGCATTACAGATTGCGACCAATTGCAATGAAAAATCATGAACCGAACTGAACTATACTTAACAATTATTTTTTTCTAAACTCGATGATTTTATTATTCAAATGGGAAAAGTTCAACGATAGAGAGGGAGTTCTTAAAATTAAAATTAAGAGTTCAAATTTTTACGGATTTTTTTTTTTTGATGTGAGGAAACAGATTTTTATGTCCGCTGAAAAAATTTTTATTTCAAACGGAACAATCTAAGGGACATTCATTTCCAAAACAAAGAGGTAATATAAAATCTATTCTCTATTATCCATCCAAATGACTTGCAATTTTTAGATTTTCGAATGTTTCATTGCTGAGCCTGTTTAACAGTGGACAGCCTGTATTTAGGAAACAATTATTCTTTGTAATCAAATTTCAAAATAATTAGAAATGAAAAATTGACTTGTTGAACTGTTCTTTTGAATCAATTAATTGATTTTATCGTTTTTCAATATTGCAGAATTTGAAAATCCAGAGTTGGAAGTAGTTGGTCTTGACTCAATTTTCTGAAGCTTATTCATTAGGAATATTAGATTTATTATATAAATATGGGAATAAATTGATCAATTTTGACTTAAGCTCAGAAACTGAGATGCTTATATTACATTAAGGACATATATTTTTTTCAAATAGTGATAAGAAGCTACTGATCGTTGAGTAACGGTGTGAGATTAGAATTTCTCGAATTCAGCAGGATTTCAACGGTAAAAAAATGCCGAAGAAACAAACAAAATCATCCAAAATCTCCATATAAACAAAATATCCATCTATCCAAATTTGATTAACAACTTTATAATAAAACTCAAATATTATATTTTTAATTATTATTTTGGCTTGCCATTATTTGAAACTTTCAAACTTCTTATTTATTAAAAAATTGTCTAATAGAAACTCTCTCAGTCGTAAAAAGTTTGTCGTTTATTTTTTCTCTATATGAAGTATAGATAATTAGTTATATAGATAGATAGATTCAGAGACTTGATTTTTAGGAAGTCTATTTGGAAATAGAAAATAGTAATATAATATATAGACATAAAATTGTATTTTAATATTTCTATGAATTTTGCGTAACACAAATGTAAAAAATAAAATTTATAGTTTAATAAATGTTTATGATATAGAAATATGATTTTGTTTGGGGGCATTAATTAATTAAAAAGAATTTAAACCAAAAACAAAAAACAAGAAAAAATCTACGACAGATTCTTATATATTCTCGTTTTGACAGAGTTTAGTGATCACGCTCTGGAAGTTAAGTAATGCCGTTGTTAATTGGGTCATATAAAAATTCCATGTGAAACCTGTGATTATGCATGTATAGTTATTAAAGTGTAACTGATTCATAAAACAATAAAATTAGGTTAATATTACAACATTATAAGTGATATCATTAAAAAATATATTTATTATTGATCGAAAACTTACCCATTAAGCTGTAAAATAATCAATGGTAAAATACAATATCACTATTATAATAGTAATCCATCCGTTGATTATTCCATAGAATTGAAATAAATGTCATTGAAACTTCACAAATTAAACACAAACACACGAAACTCTACGGATTTTCAATTTTTGCAATAACTTATTATTAGCTTCATTTGACAGCTGGGAAACCTGGAAAATAGGAATTAAAATAATCTTTTATAAAGAAAATTAACTTATCATAATGAAGATTTAACTGTTATATTCGTGATGATGGTGATGATGATGATCGAGATCTTTTAATTTCAATACCATAATTAAAGAAATTTGAAGGTGTGCCACTATACACTAATTTTTTTTTTTTTTAAATTTGTATGTCTAATTGTCTTTTTTATTTATCAGTATCAAGTCATCTCCTTTTTATATCTATATGTTCTATTTATAACAGGTATTAAATATTGGGAGATGATTTTTTTCCGAAAGTTATTTTAATTATAGGTATATAGTCGCTTCTGATTAAGGGATATCTACATAGACATATATATCTTTGTAGGTATATTTAATAAGAGAATGATTTCGTTCTATTTTCTCCCTAATCGGTGATCATTCATAATCTAATTTCAAAAATTATCTTTCATTACTGTACACATAGATATAGACACTTTCACGGCCTTAGAATATAAAATTAGAGTGAGCTTTGAGCTTTCACCAAATCACATTTTCTACATTTTTTCATCATTTTATATTTGATAATGATATAAATTAGTCAAGTATTGATAAAAAATTAAAGTATAGGTAAGTATATAATGTTATGATTAGGTACCTTATATTTATGAAAGAATTCGTTTGGAGGTTCGTTGCTTTATCCGCTATTGAAATTACCCCAAATTTGGCAATTTGTCACAATCACTCCTATTACTAAAAAAAAAGTATTTATCGATGAAATTGATAATATTAATTATTATTATTGAGAGTTCATTGTTAATAAAAGTGCGAGTATTTTGATCAGCACGCGGGGGCCCGGTTGTTAATATATGGTATATATAGAGAGAAGATATTGGTAACCGGCGCGCGCGACGACAATCAGCTACTGACTGGCTGAAAGAACTGTTGTAGATATCTATAATGCATGATGATGGCATAGATCTTTTAACAGACAAGTGGGTCAGTTGGAAACTCTCTCCCAGACACCCTTGGTGGTTGTGTTATTGTACCATATGCGCTTTACACCATTTCACACCTTAAATATATATATCAATTTTTCCATTTCAGTAATTTTCACTCATTAACGTTATTAACGAAAAATGTAGATAACCTATTATCATTACTGACGATAATTGTTGATAATTTCTTAAGTGAAATTTTCTACAAATGTTCTCTATTACTCATCAAAAACTACCAATAAATCATCAAAAATAATGTCAAAATAACAATAATAATAGTAAAAAGTGTGGAATGGAATTTTGCTCATCTTGCAACTTTCAAATTCGTAAAACTGCAAAATTATGTAGATTCGATTACTCATTGTAAATGATTGCAATTTTTTTTTTTTTGGAAAATAAATATAAAAGAAAAATTGGAAATCCCTTATATAGTTTAATAATAAAATTAGTAACATGATTTTCAAATTCTTTTGCTTGTAATCAATGAAAAAAAATTAACCACGCAAACAATTCTAACAATACCTATTAAGAAAAATCAGCTTTCAGATTTCAATTATTTATAAATCTACAAGGTTCAAATACTCACCAAGACAATAAATTTCTTCAAATAATTTTCAGTTAATGGAGCTTTCTAGTTTTGATTGCAAAGGCTCAGTTTTTCAATCCAAATTTGAAGAAGAAATTTTTACAATTGTTAAAAAATGAATTTGTTTAGAATTACATATTTGAAATTCAAGGAACGAAATATTCAATCACAGTAATGATAATCGATTTTTTAGAGAAAATATAATTTATTTCTCAACCTATAGTCTCCTAACGAATCAATACAATTAATCCATCTTCTCTCTAACGCACTAACTTCTTATGGAAAAAATCTTGACTCTAAAATACTCCCATAGCAGCGATATAGCCACACAAAAGGTGCTGGGAGCTAGATCCGGAATATAGAATGGGGTTTAAATAATTCGAAAACTGCTTTTCAAATGGCAGCCATCTCAACTTCGAATTTGTGTCTGGGTAAGTTGTTCTGGTGAAACAACACTTCAGCTTGCAGTTTGTATCGTCTTTTGCCCTGGCAGCTTTCCGCAATCTTCCTATCTGATCAGCGTGGCTCCCTTTTTTTTATTCAACTACCAAGACTATTTCCTCGAGATACCATAAAATGGAAGCTTTCTACTTTGAATTTTTCCGGTGTCGGTGTGTATATCCGATAATCATTATGTTTGGATGAGCCTTCGTAAGCGACGTAATCTAGCACCCCATGTTCAAACTAGAGTCAAAACAATTCTCTGTAGAATTCAAAAGTTTAATCAACATAATTTCCAAATATTCGAACTTCCAAAGGAAAAGTGTATCATGAAAGTGATCAAATTTTGTACTCCTACTTAATAATTAAATTGTTGTTACTGTGAATATGCAGGATGTTCTCCTATCTGATACTTAATTTTAGAGATCAAATCTTAAAGAAACTGTCAAAACTTTCAGAAATATCAGGAATAAATATAAATTTTCTTATTAATTTTGAATCATATTAGAATCACAAAACAAATTGTTAAATAAAGATCGACTAGAATGAGACACAAAGAACTTCCTGGTTTAAATATTAGTCAAGACAATCGAATCTTTTTGAAAATTTGTAATTCACATTTAAAGTCTCAGTAATTTAAACTTTCCAATAATGTTATTGTGGAGAGCTCGGAAATACTGAATTTAAATTTTTATGAATCAAACATGAAACAAATTATAGTTTATTGGATTATTGAGGTTCAAAATCGCAGAAATCGAGACCTAATTTTTGTCAATAACAATCGCTCTTTGTAAAGTTGAATTTTTTTGTACATAAAATCAAATAAATTAGCAGTCTATTTTAAACCGGACCTATAATCAGTCTCTCTCTCTCTCTCTCTCTCTCTCTCGCTCTCTTATTGAAAAATTTAGAAAAAAAACTTTGTCGAAACTCGATAATTGTTATTATTTCTACAATTTTTTGCACAAAGAAAAAAGCGACATATCTTCCGGATTTAATTTAACAGTAAAACTTGAACTCTAGTTAACAATTAGGTTACCTATTAGCATTTAATGGACAGTCTGTATATTATGAATTTTCATTTTATTTGCTAAAATGATGGTTCACGATTCAATTTAATATCGATCATAAAAATCGAATAGAGTTTTTGTCAATTTTGCTCAAATTAACAACTTAAAACAAAACCAACTAGAAAACATAAATAAAAATTACGGTAATTTTTTGTTATCACATCGATTTATTGATTCTCGATTAACTTGTTTAATATAAAATCGAAATAAATACAAATATGTTGGTATACAGGTATAATGTATCCATAGAAAGGTTCATTTCATCTACTCTCGCTTATCTCTAGCGGTATCATCAGATGCAACAAGATACCCATCTAACAATGCACCAATCTGCATAAAAAATTTCAAAGAATTTGACTATATGATTATTCAAACGATTTCATTAATTTCTTTTTTTGTTTGTTTCCTATATAAAAAAGAATTCTATTGATCCATTTTTTATTAATTAAACAATTAAAAATAATAATTATTATAATTGTTGAAGACTTTCACCAAAATATACGAATTTTGTTGCAATTATTTCTAGAATAGTTATAAACAAATTCCAATTATTTCTTGCTCTCAATAAAATTATTTGAAATTCATATAAATGCAATTTAATTGATACTAAAAAAAATCAAAAAAAAAAAACTATGAGACGGATAGTTCCTCGATTTAGATCTCGGGCGCGTTTTATGTCACAATTTAATCTTTTGACAAACATAATTTCGAAAATATTATAAATATATCAATTAAATTCAATCTAATAATAATAATAAACAATGGAACAACTTGAAGAAATTTTGCTTGAAGGCAATTTCTATATATAACGGATTATAGACTGCAGCCGAAGCTATCATTTTAAGTATTCGAAAAATATTATAATTTATAAAATAATAATCAAAAACATGAATAACACTCCTATTGTGTTGATAGTTAATAACATCAGGATGACTTTTGATATATATTTTTTTTTGTTTTATGTTATTATAGAATATGTATGTCTGTTTCTTTATACTTATTTCATTTTTTTATTTTTATTTTTTCAGTTTTCAAACCACCAATCGTTTTCTCCAGTGAAACTCTATTTAATTGATGCTGAATATATACAGAAATCTTACTTAGTTCGTGATAAGAATTGTTATAATATAAAATAAACCTAAATACCTTTATATGAACGATTTTAATGTTTGTAATTTTTCTTTTTTGCACAAATCTTGTTGCAATTGTTTTTTTTCTCTTTTGCTGCCATTTACAGAAAATTTTCCATTAAATATTAAAAACCGCAATCAATATTATTATTATTATTGCTGTTGTTTTTTTTTTGTTGTAATTCTAATATCGTGTTAAATTTGCATTAAAAAAGATTAAAAGAAATTTATTGCAGCGTATCTTCCTGCTGGTAAATCAACGAACCATCAGACAAGCATAATAATCTTTCTAATGTTCCAATTATACAGAGTGTCTTGTTTAAGGAATTGATTTCTTGAGAAAAGTTTTATGATGCTCCAAATTTTTAATTTCACATAATTCTAAATCATTCATACAGTAATTTTAGATATAGATCCAAATTGATGAGATCTCATTCTTGTTTTAATTTTGACACACCTCTAGTTTCACCTGAACAATCTATGACAACTGAATTCATATTTAGATTTACTGCCTAAAATTCTGAACATAAAATGATCTCGACTCTTATCTCCATGAATATTCAAAAAACACTTTTAGATCTTCGGATCAACACATCAATTATACCATACGTTATCAAATAAAACCAAATGTGGAAGAAAAGATAAGATCAATTAAAAATTGTTAAAGTCTAAATCAACAGTCCACCAAAATTCAAATAAAACGAGGTTTTACACATGGGTGCGTAATTTCGCCGTTGGTATTCAATATTTACTCATTGTAAGAAGAGATCACAGAGAATGCATTGATGAGCGGATGCTGAAGAATAAAAGTTCTCCTTAGATGAGCTACAGTTTCTTCAGGGGAAGATGGCCAGAGCTAGCGAAGAACACGGACTGACTATAATTGCCATAAAAACCAAGTTAATGATCATATCAAAGGAACCTCAAGGTAAAGTAGAAATGCGTTACATATGAGAGTAGTAAGTACTATAAAAAAACGCAAATTGTTATACTAGGGAGTCTTGGGACACATCATGTGCGGAAACAAATATAACTTATTGCAACTAATAATACAGGAAAAAATCAAGAAAGTGACAGCCTACGAAGAACCTTCGGAACGATGATGACACAGAAGAATTATCAAATAATAAGTTCATTTTTTCAAATAAACTTAGCGCATCTCTAATTGTATCCAATAATTCATGATGATTTATAATCTGGACTTGAGAAGCATATGACAAATATTCACAAACTCTAGATTTTTTCCAACTTATTAGGTTACAATAATTTCAGTAATATTCGCATTATTAACTAAGTATGTCATGTTATCAAATAATAAATCAAAATTTTCATAAATTCCTTATTATTTTGCCATATTTCCAAATATACAGGCTGACCCGAAAGTAAAGGGACACAGCGTAACTGCAGCTTCCTGAGGTCAAATGTTACCGTTCAAACCAAATATACTTTAGTACTAAAGTGCTTCCTTAAGAAGTTATAGCATCTTGAATATTAAAAAAATATTTCTATTATGAAATATATTTCAGACACAAAATGCCCATCTACTTAAGAGCAAGCCAAACATTCTCAGTGTATTAACACGACTCTATAATGTAGAGGGCGCTGTCGGCAGATATTTTTTCTATTATTTTCATCATATGCAATCGATACATACTGTATAAATTAAAACTTTCAACAACTAGAACACGATAACGATCAAGATCTCATCATGATTCTTCTAAATTAAATTTATTATAATCAAATTATCGACAACTAATCTAACTAGTTAAAAAATATCACTTTCCGTTCATTCAAAAATGTTTTTGGAAGATTAGAAGAAAAAAAATTGAAAATAAAATAAAACAAAAAGATAAATAAATAAATCTTCTTGACAAGATAAAACTGGGTCTGTCTTGTTGTTATATTGGAAACAATTAAGGAATTTTCGAAAAAAAATGAGACTTTCAACTATTTTATTATAAACTTCCGTATTATTGCTTAATATTTGGTGATTATTATTCAACAAATAATATTTAAAATTCTTAACATGAATACTCAATACAACCACAAGATGATGACGTACAGAAGTAAAATATATGGTAATTTCGAAATTATCTGTTGGAACTTTTATCCGATAAGTTGTTGGTCCATTAACAAAACTCATTCATTTTATTAATGGCTTACGAGAGCAATCGAAGATCTAACGGGTCATCGTAATTATACCAATAACACCCTCTACGAGGGCTGATTCAAAAGTAATGTAATTGAATATTTATAATAGTCACAAAAATCATTTTAAAAAATCCACCATATTTTGAAGTCAGAGCCGTCATCAAATACTATTACCTGAAAGAAATGTCACTAAAGATATACATGGCAACTTGGTGAAAATAGTGAGGGACTATGTCTCTCTACGTTCTACAGTTGCATGCTGCTACAATAAGTTAAGACTGGGTAGAACATCCACAGAAGAGGGTCATCACGAAGGACGACTATCCACGTCCCATGGCGCTAAAAATGTGTAAGAAAGATGTAAATCTAGTTTTAGTTAACCGTACAGATATTCACCTGAGGTCACAGGGATCTTATACGGCAGTGCTCAAACGATCCTTAACGACGAACTTCGCCTAAACAAAGCGCCCACACGTTAGCTATCCAGGATATCGACCGCCGAACAAAAGAAGAAACGAATCGACATTAGAACCAAACTGATTCGAAAAGATTTTTGACTCGATAGGTGACAATGGACCAGACCTGGACTCATCACTTCGATCCTGAGACTGATTTATGGTTGATGACTTGGAAACGACCGTCCTCACCTACAACGAGAAAACTCATAGTAGATAACTTAAGGAAATTATTACCTAGAAAAGAGAGCCACTGTCACAGAATCTAACTACACTGACCAAATAGAAAGCTTGCGGGAAGTCATCAAGAAATAAAGGAAAAAAATGTTGCGGGTTAGAGTGCTGCTTCATCAGCATAACGCACCCACATAAGAGCAACTCAAAAGCAAGAAATTTGAAGAAAATAACCAGATAATGGTCACTGTAAACGCATTTTGAGAGTGTCAAGATAGATTTTTCTTAAAAGAAATTCGGGCCTTAGAGAAGAGACTGACCAAGTGGTTTGATTTGTTAGATGACAGTGTTGGAGAGTAAATTATATCTTATCTAATTAATATTGTGTTTGATAACTATTATAATTTTTTTTTCTATGTTGCGTCTATAAAGACTCCAATATGGACGCCATTTGGGTTTCATAATGAGTATTTTTATAGCACTTGAATTGCTTTATGCAACGCGTTTTTTTATTTTTTGAGGTTGGTAGCCTCCTATAATATACTAACAAATTATAACGTCAAATCGAAAAAGTACATTGATTTTGACAATTTTTGTTGGTTGGTTTAACTGCAAGATGGCTTACAATAAATTCCTTAGATATAGAATCCCGGTATCAGACCAATTTTTGATTTAAAAATGGCAAAATAGAAAAAATAGTATAAGACACTCGTTTCATCAGGTCATTTGTCGTACTCGTCCATTACAAAACTCGTCGTATCTTAATGTACTATTCGTATATATTCCATAACTACAATTATATCGGTTGAAATTTGATTCGATTGTGCAAACTAGCAGTGCTCGCAAGTGTACCAATAACACCCTATATATGAATATATTTGATAATAAGAACGATTGTAATTTGGGTAATTTGATTGAGAATTTCTGTCCGGTCTTGATTTAATTCCACCTTCTTTTAAATTATTATCATTATTTTTTCTCCCGAGCATTATAATTTTATCAATATTGATTGTGATAGGACAATGGAATTCTTTTTCAACAATGTCAATTCAAGCAAATTTTATAAATTCTTTGGGAAATAAAAAAGAAAACAAAGAAACAATTCAAATATTGTAGATTATTATTAACTGTATTATTTATACATAAGATTCTGATCATATTTGTTTTATTTGTTTTTGTCTAAAGTAATCGAAAAAAATTCATATGTTTAATGAGATCCAATAATGTACTATTACTAATTCTATGCTTTGTTCATTTATTTTCCGGAAAATTTGTTACTTTCCAATTTTATCATTAATTTTAAAAAGATAGTGAAATTTTCCGTTATAAAGAACATTTATTCTATAATTTCATATGCGGGTAATTTACTGTATGTATATTAAATAATTGTTTTGGTCGGTTATTTCTATTATTTAGAAGATGAATAATAATAATAATAAAACATCGTCATTGTTTAAATAATAAGAAAATTAATTCAAAATACTTTCACTAGGGAAATTTTATTTTCATGTCACGTTATATCCGTTACCTATAAAAATCGACTAATCGTATTTAAATGTAGGTGTACCATTACAACATCGGAAAATACGATTATTATTATTATCACATATCTATGAAGTTAAATTATAGTGTTGCCTTATGGTGATTATTTGAATAATTTTAATGGATGATACTTTCACTGAATGATTCAGAGAAATATTTGAGTCCTTTCTTTTTTTTTGTCTGATAAAAATAAATAAAACTAATAATGGGTTTTGGGCTTAACCAATGCATCCGGTTTCTTGAAAAATTTGTTAGTAGAAGAATTTCCAAAATCCTGGACCGTTTCAATAATTAAAACAATGAATTCAAATTAAAAATAAACTTTGAGAAAATGCAAATAGACATAATTTCAACAAAAAAGATATTTCATAATTGGAAACAGTAATCACTAAAAATTATATTATTTCAGATTATAAGTTAAATATCTTGAATATTCAATTATATTGGAATGACATTTTCCTGAAATTGAGGTAACTGGAAGGCTTGAAATTTCACAAAACAACAAAACTACTCCACCTAAAACTATAAGTTTTCCAAAGAATGTAGCATGATATAAACACAAAAATATTTTCTGAAAAAAATTTTAATTAATCATTATAGATGTCTGGGGGTGTGCTGGCCTACCGAGACGCCGGGCAATTGCCCGATGGACCGCCGTTAGATCTCAAAGAATGTGGTTATCATATGACATATGACATTAATAATAATCTTTGTCATACATACAAACAAGAATCAAATGGTAGCTCTAATGTTTTCTCCAAAAATATGTTCGTATAGAAAAACAATTGTGGCCTGCACTTTTGCCGAAAATCCTGGCCTGCATCACCCCACCCAGCACACCCCTGTACATGTCTCGCTATAATTTTCACTCGGCATAATTAATAAATTCAATTTTAATGAATATTTTATTGGAAAATATGGAAAAAGGCCTAAAAATGTCAAGCGTCATAAAAATTAAAACCAAACATACAAAGCTCAAAACTTTAGCGAAAAAAATGACAGAGCTTTAGCTAGAAGTTATGAATATATCATTTGAATCAGACTAGAACAAAGAGGTAAACATAATGTACTATGCTGTCGATGCAGTACTTTTTGCAGAAAACGAGGATGAGTCCAAAGAAATCTACATACATACCTATTTAATAAAATAGCAGCCCAAGTCAGATCGTCCACTTTTGAACTCGACCCCTTTCGATGTGGCTGAAATTTTTTCGTCGTTCTCTACCCTACTAAAGATGGCTCTCAGAATTTTACAGATTTTTTTACCCTACTGAAAAAGTTATGAATTCGTTTAGAAAATTGCGTTTTTTTCATTGAAACGCTCATAACTTTCTCAAAAATTCCTCAATCAAAAAGTTTTTAATTGCTCAGTTTTGAATGTACCTTTTAGAAAAAAATACGAAACAATTTTCATTTTCAATGAAATGTTCAAGTTTTTCCAGAAAAACCATCAATTTTCCGATTACCGCCATTCTCAATTTTCTTTATTTTTGTTTCAAGGAAAAACTTTGATTTATTCTGAATTGAATGCTACAAGATTAGAAGTGGGCAGACTTTTCCTTCAATTTTTTCTTTCGATAGAAAAAATGGATTCTTTAGCTACCTGAATCTGTTTTCATGATGAATCAAAAATATCAACTAAATGTTAAATGGTTTCGAAAAAAAAAACAATAGAAGGAAATGTCTATCCACTTTCAATCTTGTGCTATTCAAATTAGAATGAATCAAAATTTTTCTTAAAACAAAAATAAAGAAAATTAACAATGACGCTCTACGGAACATTGATGGTTTTTCCTGAAAAACTTGAAAACTTCATAGAAAACAATTTGGATAAAATTGTTTGTATTTTTTTTTAGAAAGCACGTTCAAAAACTCTATTTTCTTAAAAAATCATAATTTTTTTTCAGTAGAGTTAAAAAATCAGAAAAAATTCTGAGAACCATCTTAATCTTAAATGATGAATTTTTCAAAAATTTTCTGAGGGAATTGACATTGTTTGCTGGAAAACTTTGGTTAAAACATTAAGGTCGCCTCAGGTGGACTCAAGGCTTTATTAATTAGAAAAAATCAAAACTCGACTTGAAACTATTGGAATTTTTGTAGTAAAAATAAAATCATGCTTTAATTCTGCAAGTTTGAATCTCATCTAAAATAGGAATAATATCTGGAGACAACATAAAAAGTTACAATAATTCTGATGAGAGCTGTAAAAGTTTGATTCAGAAAATTCTGTACAAATAGAATTCCAGCAGAATAATTCAACATATAATATCATTATATCATTCATATATAATATCAAGAGGTTGATAAAAGATAATAAAATTTTACAATATTCCAAGTGAAATTTTGATGGAAATACGAATGAAAAAAATTGTAAAATGAAAACTGCAATAACTGATTTTTTGTAAATTGGAAAAATATACAAACATCCACCTACTGAATTGGAAAACATGAAGATTTTATACTTGAACTATAAAACAACACAATTAGTCCAAAAAATATTTTGCTAAAAATATAAAAAGATTGGATGTGTTCCAAATAAATTTTCCAATAAATTCTAAATTTAACAAAATCAAAACAGAAATCGTTCAAGATCTTTTTGCCACTACAAAGCTAAATATTGAAACATTTAAAATGTTGAAGAAAATAGAATGGAATTATTTTTGTTACTGAAAATAGAACAACACACAGTTCAACTACACTACAACTGGCATTTGGAACAGTTTATTTATTTTGTCAATTATACGTCCAGACGACACCTACAGTTAACAATGATAAATCCATTTTATTGAAATGAAACCATTATTAATTTTATTAGTGATTTTGAATATTGTTTCAACAAAGGAAATTCTCAAAATCGGTGAGTTCACAATTCAATTTTAACTTTCCCTATATTTATCGTTAATTTTTTTTATTTATTAAGGTGCAATTTTCGAAGAAACCAATCAAGATAATGATCGTAATATAAATGAATTTAAACAGAATACATTACGTGCAGCTATAAAATTGATTAATCAAGAATTAATTAATAGTCAATATCAATTAGAAGCTATTGAGGAGAATGTCGAAATTGATAATCCATTCAGTGCTGTATCAGCTGCATGTCAATTAATTGAAAAAGGTGTCATTGCGATATTAGGACCATCATCGGAAGATAATTCAAATATAATACAATCAGTATGCGATAATAAAGATATACCGCATTTAGAAGTTAGATGGGACGATCAACCAGTTACACCCATCATCAATTTATATCCATATCAAGATATATTAACTAGTGTTTATATGGATATAATAACAGCATGGAATTTTGATGGGTTTGTTATATTATATGAAAATAATGAAAGTTTGAAACGTGTCGGTGAATTATTAAAATTATACGATAACAAAAAAAATAAAATTATTGTGAGACAGTTAGATAAATTGAAACAAGGCAATTTTCGACCGATTTTAAAAGAATTATGGCGTTCCGGAGCTAAACATTTCGTCCTTGATTGTTCCATCGATATTTTAGAAGAGGTACTCAAACAAGCCCAACAAATCGGCCTAATGACCCATAAAGAATCCTATATTATAACGAATCTAGATTTTCATACACTCGATTTAGAACCGTTCCAATATAGCGAAACCAATATTACCGGCGTAAGTTTATATAACAAAAAAATGATTTGTAATAAATAGGAAATTATTTCAAAATAGATGCGATTTATCGACCCTGAAACACCAGCAATTATCAATTTAGCTGGTGAAATTTTCAATTTAGGTCCAAATGTTGCCGATATAGCAGCATGGAAATTAACATTAGACATGGCATTAGTTGCTGATGCTGTAATGATGTTCGGACAAGCCTTAAAAGATTTACCAATCAATTTCCAACCACCATCTCTAACATGCAATTCAACAGACACATGGCCCTTTGGATCGACCCTTACCAATCTAGTTAAAGGAGTAAATCGAAATATGATTGCATTTGAAACAAACAAAAAATTAATCAAATTAATTTTTCAGATGAAGTATTCCGGATTTACAGGCAATATTCAATTCGATAATAAAGGTTTCCGATCCGATTTCGGTTTAGAATTAATCGAATTGAAAGAAGGTGGAATTACACGAATTGGTAATTGGACAACATCGGAAGGTTTAAATATAAGTCGAATCTATCCACCACCACCACCACCAAAAGAAGGGAGTCTAGTCAACCGGACTTTCATTATAACCGGATGTTTGGTAAGAATTGACATTTGAAGCGGGAATTCTTTATGTCATACAATTGTTATCGAAAGACTTGCCGGCTCGAATCCGAGTCACGTCAAGTATTGCAAGCTCTGCTGATTGAGTTCGAGTCAAAATACTATTTCTTGGTTTAATGATTTTTAGACTGAACCGTATGTGATGCGAGTAGATTCTGCTAAAGCGCTTTATGGTAATGATCGTTATGAAGGTTTTGGTGTTGATTTGATCGATGAATTATCCCAAATGGAAGGTTTCAATTATACATTTTCAATAAGAAGTGATGGCAAAAATGGTAATTTGAATAATGTAACTGGTGAATGGGATGGTATGATTGGTGAAATTATCGCTGGTGTTAGTGAAAATTTACTCTTATTAAAATTATCTTAAAATTTTGTTTTTTGTAGACTGCCCATCTAGCTATTGGTGATTTGACAATTAATTCACAACGCGAAGCAGCCGTTGATTTTACAACACCATTTATGACATTAGGCATAAGCATTGTTTTCCAAAAACCACAAAAAGCTGATCCGAGTTTCTTTTCATTTGCTGATCCATTTGCATTTGATGTTTGGAAAATGATGGCTGTAACTTTTTTTGGTGCTTCAATTATTATGTTTATATTAGGACGTATTTGTCCGGATGAATGGCAAAATCCATATCCATGTATTGAAGAACCGGAATATTTAGTTAATCAATTAAGTTTAAGGAATTGTTTCTGGTTTATGACTGGCAGTGTGATGCAACAAGGCTCAGAAATTGCTCCATTGTAAAAATTACAATAACTTTCGAGAAAAAATTATTTCACTAATTTTCAATAAATTTTTTTAGAGCAATGTCAACAAGAATGGTAGCAGGCATGTGGTGGTTTTTCACATTAATCATGGTCTCGTCGTATACCGCAAATTTAGCTTCATTTCTAACAACAGATAATCCTGAGATTCTATTCGAAGATGTTAATGCACTGGTCGCTGTAGCTGAACAAAAAGGAATCAAATATGGAGCAAAAGCCGGCGGCGCCACTGCCAGTTTCTTCTTGGTAATTAACAAAAATAGCTCTTTGAATGTGATCTTAACTCGCAAAAATTGGATATTTGTGATCAATTATGACTAATGTTCAACACTTTCTATAGCTATGTATGTAGCTTACAGTGTTAGCTAAATGTCCCATTTACAATTGTATAAAAGTGGCGCAATCCCTGTCTGTGAGATATATTCGGAAATTTTGCGATACGAAAAATCATAATAATATTGTCTATCATTAACATATTCTAGTGAATTAAGAACAATACACATGCTATTTTCCAGCTCTGTCTAGCTCAAAACTTAAGCTCTATGCTCCAATTATAATTTTATTAGACTAAATATTGATTTGAAAAGAATTTAATAAATGACACTTTTAATCGACAATCTAATCACTTGTATATCAATGACTTGTGGCCACCTCGAGAGCAGAGACTGAATGACATCGGAGCAAAACTCTTGAGTATCAGAGTTAAAAAATACTTCGTAGTTAAATTTAATATAACTAAGTTTAGAGAATGAATAGGTTGTGGTACCACATCCCAGTCAAGTTACCTCAGTTGGCAGCGAGAAACAGAAGTAATATGCTGCTGATGGTTGTCTTCTAGTAAGTTAACCTCTATGCTTCTTCTGTTGGATAGGAATGGCAAACCGTCGCAGCTGTTCGGCGTAAGGCTTGACGGTAACGGATTGTTCATCGTCAAAAAGCTCCCAGAAGAGTATACCTTGCGTGTCTCAGAAAAAGCTGAAAAGAATTATCACGGCGATGAGGTTCGGCTTCAACTGAACTGGCGAATCATCTCCACAAGGAATCCAAAAGCGGCAAGAGTGTAATTCTCAAAAAAAAATGTAACTTCCATCTCCGGTTACTAAATGTGCTAAATAATCTTTGCGATAGGAACATAGGCAAAAATATTGACATATTTATAGCCGTGTCATTCGAGTAGCCTTAGTCGGCGTATGAGAATCTATCACGATATAAATTTTCTACAGAAAAACTCATACATACGATTGTCAATAGTTGTTTCGCTACAATTGAAACGTTCAGCCAGTTCTCGTATGGTTGTATCTGGATACAATTGCAGTTCGCTACGAAGGGCATTATCGTCGAGCTTACACAGTCGGCCATTACGGCCCCGATCTTTGAGAATGATATATACGTTGACGAAGCGTTTGTACCAATGGCTTACAATCACATAGCTAATGGTGACTTGACCAAAGGCAGCGTAGATATTTTCAGCTGCCTGACGTGCTCTGTTGTTTTTTTTTTGAGTTCGTATAACCTTATAACATGAATTTGTTTTTCCTCCATTCTGATCACTACTGCTTTAGTGCGAAACCGTGCGCATTTACAAATACGTACCACAATATTCTACAACGTTCTAGTATTTTATTGAAGTTAAATGATCCATCATTTATTTGTTAACCCAATAAATTCTTTGGCTATAGGATAATTCCTTTACGATCTCAAACTTTATCACGATAGAAACACAACCACTCATGTATATATTTTTATTTTTATTTCAGCAAGCTGCCAAAGAATCTGAGAAAGCAAACCCTGTGTTCAGAGCAATTGGTGAATACATGAGCAATAATGCGGATGATGTTCTAGTCTCAGGCAATACAGAAGGTGTTGTCCGTGCAGAAGAGGAGAATTATGCATTTTTTATGGAAAGTACGTCAATCGAATATGAAACGGAAAGACGATGTTCTTTACAACAAGTCGGCAGAGAATTGGATGAAAAAGGATATGGAATTGCAATGAAAAAAAGTTTGGAGAAATTAATTGTTTGTTTTTTTTTCTTTTTGAAATTGATAATTTTGTAGATTCAACATTTCGGTCAGTATTGAGTACAGCAATTTTAAAATTACAAGAAAATGGAAAATTGTCAGATTTGAAGCGAAAATGGTGGCAGGAGCGTCGTGGTGGTGGACAATGCCCGGTAATATTTTCAATTTTATTTTTGAATTTCTATAATCAAAGTATTATTCAAAGGAATCGGAGGATAGCAGTTCGGAACCCTTGAATTTGAAAAATGTCGGAGGTGTATTTTGGGTAACAATAGGCGGTTCTTGTTTATCATTAATTTTCATGTTCATCGAAATGAGTTTGCATAAGTTGAAACGATCAATAAAAACTAAAATACCATTAACAAAATTAATAACAGACGAATTAAAATTTTATTTCAAATTTACTGGTTTAACAAAACCGGTAATTTATGAACATGAAACACCAGAAAATCGTAGTAATAATGATTTTATCGATCATGATGATAATAACAAATCGAAATCTATATCGAAATCGAAATCCAAATCGAAATCACAGCACACAACACATAGTAATGGTTCGATTAGTTTACAACCAGCACCGGATTATGGTTTTATCACAGGCATTTCATGTGAACAATTAACACAAACTAATAATAATTTTTGAAATTATTGGTAATACAAATTATTATTAACGCCAATTTTATTGAAGATAAATGCCAAGAGTTTCGAAATAGAGCTCAGTCTACTTACTAAAATTATCAAATAAAGACAATGTCAATTAAATTATTATTGTTATTATCATTATTTAAAATAGTTGTTAATCAACCTGAAAAATACACGATAGGTAGGTAAATTTATTAATTATTATTGGAAATTTCCAAAAAATAATTTCAAAAAAAATAGGGATTATTTTTGATGAAGATAATAACGATGGAGAAATCATCGAAAATGCCATCGATCAAATAAATTCTCGTGACGATAGTCCCGATATTCTCTTATCAACTGTTATTGAAACAATAAAATCGGATGATCCTTATAGAGCTTTGATAACAGCTTGTGATTTATTATTAGAGAAAACTGTTGCTATATTCGGCCCAAAATCTCTAAATAATATTAATAGTATCCAATCACTTTGTGATAATAAAGAAATCCCTCATATTATCACCCAATACCAATACCAACCATTATATGATAAGACAATAATTAATTTCCATCCACATATACCGATTTTATCGAAAGCTTACCTGAATATAATTCAAACCTTAAATTGGAAAACATTCACACTATATTATGAAGATAATCAAAGTTTATTGAGATTATCAGATTTTATTCAATTATCGAAACAACAATTTGTCGTAACAATTAAACAATTAGACGAAAAAAATGATGGTATTTATCGGAGATCGTTGCGACAAGGTCGATTATCAGGCGAAAAAAATTTTGTTATCGATTGTAAATTGGATAATCTACCAGAAATTCTATATCAAGCCCAACAAGTTGGTTTAATGACGCAAAATTATAATTTTCTAATTACAAATTTGGATTTTTCTATAATAAATTTGGAGAAGATCCAATATAGCGAGGCAAATATAACTGGGGTAATTTTTTTGTTGTTGTTCAAATAATTTGAATTCTATTTAAAATCTCTGCACCTGTCTCTGTTAATATTTAGATTCGTATTGTCAACGAGCATCATCCGCAATATCGCCAATTAATTGAAAATTTGAATATTGATTTTATAAAAACTGACACTGCATTGTTTCTAGATGCTTTAGAAATGTTCGCAAATGGTTTAAAAACAATACCGAAAATTATCAATAATATTCTATCAACAAAAAATAATGAAATTCACTGTAATACATCAAATAGTTTATTATATGGTACTAGTTTAATAAATTTAATTAAATCAAATGAATATTCGGGTATAACTGGTTTAACAACATTTGATATTGAAGGTTATCGTAGTGTATTTGAATTAGATTTGATACAATTGAAAGATAGTGGAATTGAAATTATTGGTAAATGGCATACGAAGAATGGTATTATATTGTATCCAATTGAAACTGAAACGATTGATGATGATCCGGAAAGTCTTAAGAATAAAACTTTCATTGTTATTACTTGTTTGGTAAATTTTTCACTCAGCAATTTGAGATTGAGATTGTCTCCTTAAAATTTGTTCTAAGCGTCAGAAATTGGGGTTCGAAACAAAATTATCCTCGGCCATAGAAATCCAGATAACAGCTTTATATCGTAGACTAGTAGTGCTCTATTCCTGTAACCTGAACTTCAAGTAGTATTCGATTTCCGAAAATTATCTTGAGTTAGATAAATAGAGAACTGAGGTCTCTAGTTTAATAATAATAGTGCTTTATTTTCGGAGATAAAATTATCTAAAACTGCAAAAATCAAGAATAAAGATCTTTAATGTCGCTCTAGTGACTGCGAGCGCAGGAATAGAGAAAATGAATGTCTAGAATCACTCTTGTAGTGAGCCGCTACTGCTATTTAATTTGATTTGAGTAGTGCTCTGTTCCTAGTAATAAAATGATCCTGAATCCGAAAAATGAAGAAATAAAATAATAATAATAAGTGCTGCTGCACTTTTCGATTTATTTTTTCGATAAGCAAGATCTTTAATTTCATGCTAATCATTGAGCACAGGAATGGGGAATTTAGTCTCTAGAGTCACTCTACCTCTACTAGTGCTTAATTTTTTTAGATAAGGTTTTTCGAGCCTCAAAAATAAAACAATCAGATCTCTAGAATCACTCTAGTAATGCTCTGTTTCTGGATTAATTATCCTGGCTCTCAGAAATGGAGAGTTGAAATATCTAGTTTTGTACTAATCTTGTCTCGTCATTGGAACTAAATTATCCTAAACTCCAAAAATTGAGGAATAGAGTATATGTTGCCGCATTTTTCGATTTATTTTTTCTTAATAAAAGTGATTTATTTCTTGATATGAAATGATCTTAAGTCTCAAAAATAGAAAAGAAAAATCTCTAATGTCATTGAGCACAGGAATATAGAATTGAGTCTCTAGATTCACTCTACGAGTGCTCCATTTTTTCCAGGTTTTTCGAGCCTCAAAAATAAAACAAATAGATCTTTAGAATTACTCTAGTAATGTTCTATTTGTGGAAATATAATTATCCTGGCTCGCAGGAATGGAGAGTCGAGATATGTAGTTTTGTATTAATCTTGTTTCATCATTGGAAATAAATTATCCTAAACTCCAAGAGTGTATGTTAGCACACTTTTCGGCTTCTTTTTCTGGATTTCAAAAATGAATAAACGGGACGTCTTGTATTTCAAATACAAGTCGAACTATAAGTGTTCTATTTTTAGTAACCTAAGTCTCTAAAATCAGGAATAATAATCATAGTAGCGCTCCTCTTCTGCAGATAAGTTTTTTTGAGCTACAAAAATCAGAAGAATCGATCACTAGATTCGCCCATGTAATGCTCCATTTCAGGAAATAAAATTATTTTAGCTTCCAGAAATAAAAATTTGATATATCTTATTTTGCACTGTTTCTGAGAATTGGATTATCCTGGATTACAAAAATAGAAAAATAGAATATCTGGCGCCGGACTATTAAATTTTATTCTAGAAACTAAATTATTTCAAACCCCAAATTAAGAGCAGAGACGTCCCATGTCACACTAGCAGTGCTCTATTTTTGCAGAGTCAATTGCTTCTAGCCCTGAGCATTTTATTAACAAAAATGAAGTCAGACTGTCAATGAGCTGCACACATAGCTATATTAGCGCTGCCTTAATCTGAGAATAAAATTATCCTCAATCTTACAATTAATAATAGAGAACTACAACATCTAGAGTCTGTAATATTTCTGTAATTCGAGTAATCTTGAGCACCATTTAATTGCCCTAAACCTCAACATCAGAGACCTGAAATATCTTGTGATGAAATAGTTGTGCTCTATTTTTGTAAATGAAGTGATTCTGAGCCTCTAAAATAGGAAATTCAATTGCTCTAATATCCTTATATCTTCGTACTTATAAATTGATGTATCTCAATCTTTCATTTCTGAGGTTGATTATCTCGATGTTGAATGTCATAAAATCCGTAGACAGAACCTTATGGTATGTTGAAAGCAAGCGAAAAACCTTTATATGGTAATGCTCGATTTGAAGGTTATGGTATAGATTTATTTGAAGAATTATCCAAAATGGAAGGTTTCAATTATACATTCATAATACGGCATGATAAAAAAAATGGTAATAAAGATCCATTAACCGGTAAATGGTCAGGAATGATTGGTGATTTAATGGAATATGTAATTAATTTTCCTACTTTCGAAAATTAGCATTTTTTATTTTTCTTTTGATTCATAGCGAGCAGATTTGGCAATTACGGATTTAACAATAACATCAGCTCGTGAAGAAGCTGTTGATTTTACATCACCATTTATGAATTTGGGTATAAGTATTTTAGCACGTAAACCACGGACGGCACCTCCAAGTTTCTTTTCATTTGCTGATCCATTAGCTCTAGATGTATGGATGATGATATCATTAGTTTATGTTGTTGTTAGTTTAACATTATTTATTGTTGGACGAATTTGTCCGGATGAATGGCAAAATCCTTACCCATGTATTGAAGAACCTGAATTTCTAGTAAATCAATTTTCATTAATGAATTCCGGCTGGTTTACAATTGGTAGTTTAATGCAACAAGGCACTGAAATTGCTCCAATGTTAGTTAAGTCAATAAACCAATAAATTTAATAAAAATCCAATCCGTTTTAGAGCTATAGCAACACGAATGATAGCCGGTATGTGGTGGTTTTTCGTTTTAATTATTGTATCGTCGTATACAGCAAATTTAGCAGCATCTTTAACAACTGAAAATCCAACATATTTATTCGATGATATAAAAAGTTTAGTTCAAAATGCTGAAAGTCAGAAAATCCGTTATGGCGCTAAAGCGAATGGCGCAACAGCTAGTTTTTTTAGAGATTCCGATAATGAGATTTATAAAAAAGTTGCACAACATATGGAGGATAATCCTTCAGATATGGTTAAAGAGAATCGCGATGGTGTTGAATTAGCTGAAACAACAGATTATGCATTTTTTATGGAATCAACATCAATTGAATATGAAACACAACGACATTGTAATTTACAACAATATGGCGATTTATTAGATGATAAAGGCTATGGTATTGCTATGAGGAAAAGTAATTTTATATATGTAATTCTTGATTGATAATTTTTGTAAATTATTCTATATTATTATAGATTCAACTTATCGTAAACGTTTAAGTACAGCTATTTTGAAATTACAAGCAAATGGTGTTTTAGAAGAAATGAAACGGAAATGGTGGGCTGAAAAACGTGGTGGTGGACAATGTCCGGTAATAATCGAAGATCAATATAAAAAATTATTTTCCAATAATTTTTTTTCTGCTATATAGACTGAAGAAACCGGTTCTGAAGCGACACCATTGAATTTAGCAAACGTTAAAGGTGTTTTTTTGGTTACAATCGGTGGATTAGTTTGTTCGATATTTTCAGTAATTTTAGAAATGTTAATTTATACAATTGCAAAATGTATAAAACATAGAATATCATTAATAGAAGCTTTAAAAAATGAAATTAAAGCTTATTATAATTTCTCAAGTAATGTTAAACCTTCATTGAGATCATTACCATCATCATCAAAAACAACAACAACAATAAAATCTGAAACTAAATCGGAAAGTGAATCTGATAAAAGTAGAATTGAAAATAATAATCGCACTACACCAATACCCTATGGATTTAAATTGGCTTTGTCTAAAGAACGATTAACAACAACTGATAAATGATAAAATTTAAATTAATAATTTACTTTAGAATTTTTTATTTCAGGTTTTAATTTTATTCATAATTATCTAGTGTTTTGTTTCGTTTTTGTCGACAATAGTATGTATTTATTATTATTATTATTATTACAATTATTATTATTATTATTATTATTATTACTATTATTAGAATAAAGATTGTCATAAATTCTAAATCACCATGAAAATGTTGTTTCCTTTCCAGAAATTAAAACAACAAAAATTTTAATTAAAATTTATAATAGGCACAAAAAAAAAATCGTACTGATGCACCGCCGTCTTAAGATCCCACTTTATCAGACTCGGCCCATTACAAATTAGAGAGGCCGCAAAGTTATGTCGATTTTGTACATTAAATTTTTTTTGTATGTTTGATTATTGATGTAGACACCCTCGTTATGAATGACCTTTTTCCACCTATATTTCAAATTTCAAAACTGTCTTCCACTCAAAAAATATTATATTAGCGATCACACCAAATGAAAATCTGATGGTGCAATATCGGGCGAGTATTTCTTTAAATTTTGCAGGACTTGTGTTGCGCAGCGTGTTGCAGAATAACACTTTTGCCGTTAACAATCACTATGTTTCAATTAAAGATTGATTTACTTAATCGTTCACTGGAAAGGTATGCATTCACAGGGTCTGAACCATGGAGTCTATATAATAGGCTTCTATCATAAACGTATGTAATACTACTATACAGATCGTATCGCTTGGGACTATATAATTTTGCAGTTTTAGGGTTTTGTAGTTGGAGAAATTAAATAAAAACGCTAGAGCATTGAATGTATATGACATCTAAGAACCATTTTAGCCTTGAAATGATTCGTCTAGCTTTTCGGTAAATAAGGAAAATTGATACGATTACGTTAATTTGATTATAAGAATTTCTTCACATTTTCAACAATTATCGAACTTATTGAAGTCACATAGATATTCAAAAATATCGTTTTTGCTCACAAAATTTCCAATTTTTCAATGTTTTTTCTTTTGGTCGTAAAATATCAGCTTTTATGAATAAGCTCATAATTGTAGTAAAAAATAACCTTGACCCTGAACGATGTCAGCAAAATAGAAAAAGATATGTACTTAAAATGTTTATTTAACATAAACAAAAAACAATCGTCCAGTATTGTTACTTATTACTTTATTACTATTACTTATTATTATTAAAATAGAAAAAATAAGTAGTTCAATTTATTTCCTATTAAGCTTCGTTTTTAAAATTATTAGTCTTCACAATAATAATTATTAATTGATTATTAGTGATTAATAATCACTAATAATCACGGTACTCTCTGTAAAAATGTGTTTCTTTCAATTTCGCTCATATTACAGGTATTGACCATGTGATACATCATTTAAATTAGAAAAGAAATCTTTATTCAAAAATGTGAAAATCCAATATGGTTCCTTTAAGGAAAACGGAAGTTAGGTGTTGTAACTCTCATATCAAGAGTGCTGTAGAAAATGTGATTGCATATTCAGTTTTCTTGAAAAAAAGTGACCGAAGAATGTTTAAGTTTTAAACGTGTAGCTTTGTTAGTTTGTTAGTGAAATCTGAAATTTCAGTTTTTTCGCCTTAACTGGAAAACTAGAAATGATAAGTGAAATTTTCTTCCAGATTATTGATCAGTGTGAAAATGCGCAATTTTGCCCTGATTTAACCGAACTCGTATCTCTTATGATAAGTAAGATCCCCATGGTTAAGCTCAAAAAACGGACATCCTATATACTTATATACCTTAGGTGACTATATGAAAATAATTTTTTCACTATGATTTACCACTTGGATTTAAATTATGGATTCGTAGGTATATAGAGGATACTACGACACATTTTTTGTATTTTTTTGGAGGTGGTCACTTAATAGGAACACTAAAAGACTTAGAAAGTCAATTATTTATTATTATTATTATTAATTGAAGAATTTGGTACGAAAAAAAAAAAAGATGAATGATATTCGATTTTTTCAATTTTTTATTTATATCTCACCAACTACTTATTTTTGAACCAAAATAAGTATACTTATAAACTTCTTATAGGTTCCCCTAAAAGATAATGTAGGCATTGATAGAACTTTCTATCGGGGGCAGATGGGCTATGCTTATCTGGCTATATGCTTTAAAAATTTGAGAAATCTGGCGTAGGTGTTGGAGACATCTATTAACCACGCTTGTGGTATTTCGAAAATATAATTTTTTTTTCTATTTTGCGTCTATAATAGCGTTGTTAAGGTAACAAAAGGAGTGCTTTAATGAGAAAGGAGTGCTTTAATGGATATTAAACCACTCCTTTTGATTTTAAAGGGTCAATTTTTATCAAAAAAGCGTGCGAAACAGAAAAAATTGTATAAAAAACTCGTTTCAAAAGGCAATTCCTGCACTCGACCATTGAAAGACTCGCGCTGCGCGCTCGTTTTTCAAACTTGGTCTCGTGCAGGATTTGTCATTTTTCGAAACTTGTTTTTTAATGTACTATAACGGTCCAAGAGATTCCGAGAACAAGTAAAAGCAACATTTAAGATGTTGGGAAGCTACAAACTGATGAATGAGTAAGTATATGTACATATAACTCAAATTATATCTATATTTTACATTATATTTAAACACAAAACAGTACACATATTCGTATATCTAAACCAACTAACAATAAGTCAGTCTAGTTTATGTATACAAGATTAAATAAATTGATCTTGTCATGGGACTGCCCTTTCGTTGCAAAAATATCTCTTGAAAGAGTCGCGAACCTCTTTTGCTATTCCAGTGGCATTCCTATTATAGCCTCTTTGTAGGTTTAACATGTTGTTATTTGTTGTTTTACTGTAACGGCACTCGAGAGTGATGTAAGAATCCTTACGTTTCCTTCGTAAGTAATTGTGTAACACACAGCAAGTCCAACCTACTTTTTCAATCGATAATTAAACAAAGAAAATGAAATGGAATGGTAAACAGGAAATGCTGATTTTTGATTATTAAAGGAAATATCAGAATTATAATATGTTCATCAATTTTTATATTAGGTGATTAACCCAACGTCCATATAACTCCTCCCCCATTAGAATGAAGCTTCCGCAGGAAGTTGAATTTTCTTATTTGGACCTGATTGAGATGTATTTGATTGTGTTCCATTTTCGGTTTCATTTTTAAAATCTTTAAATTTCTTGAACAAAACATAACACATTGCACTAATTATTCCAAAATATAGGAGTAGTGTCCAAACACTAGGTACATGGAACTGATACGGCTCATTCCATCCTGGTACTATTGGTGTAGGCGAGTTCGTGATGATTTGTTTCATATCAAGCTGCCTTAGCTGAACTTCCATACTTGAAATTATATTTTCTTTTATTTCTAACTGAGGGTTGGTTATTATTATTGGTTTCCGATAGGTTTTGTCTTGGAATTTTATTTCATTTCCACGAAATAAAATTTTACAATGATTATCGCGAATTAAGTGAATTCCATACAATGACTTTGTTTCAGTTTCTTGTTCACATTTGATATTTATCTTTTCTTCGGTAGGAAATACAGCCAAAAATTGGTTAATTTCGTGAATAATTTCTAAATGATTTTCTTCAATATTCAATTTCAGATTTTTGTTTTGTGGGTACTGATAACAGATAATAAAGTTCAAATTACTTTTCATAGTCAATTGGTATTGACAAGAAATAAATTATTTGATTAGTTTCTATTTTACACTTTACCTTAATTATGGATTCTAAATCTAAAACATTGTCAAATTCATTTTCAAATGGCAAACGGTTACTATAATATGAAGAAATTTTATTTAATTCTGAATATAGATCATTAGGTTTTATTATGCTAGGATGCAACATCTTCAGTTTGCAAAATGCAATGGAGTTTACTATTTCTTCTAAAACGTAAAGTATACAATTATAAAGTATCAATAATTGGTTATACAGATCTTTTGCAAATAGAATATCCTGATGTTTAATTTCTGTTTTTATTATTTCATTAAGTTCGATTATTCTAGATTTCAAGAGTAATTTGTTGTGTTGGACGTTCCGAATTGTGTTATTAAAATTTTGAATAATTTGATGATTTATAGAATACTGCATTTGTAGCTGATTTTGAAGATTCCGTTCGTTTCCTTGCATATGTGATAAGATTTTATTGATTCTTTTTTCATCTTCAGCGTCTAGATTACCTGTGACTGTTTCTATAATGGAACCTAATCCGTCGATTAAACCTCTTTTAAGTCTCTTGGATGTGTGTATTCTAATATTATTTATTTTTTCATTAATTTTTATCTGAATGAAAGTAATGACTCTTTCATAATTATTGAGCTCTAGTGAATAAACCGTATTATTCAAGAAACTTGATTTAAGATGTGCATGTTGACTATTTAGATTATCGTATTCATCATATAACAATTTTAAGTCATACTAGTGAACAAGGGTGTGTTCGCTTTGTTGCAACTTGGCATGTCCTAAATTTATTGGAAGTATACCTAAATTATGTGTGAAATTCTTGATTTCTATTCCTTGTCCGATTGTGAGGAACCTGAAATTTGTTTTTTGAAATTATAAGTTATTTTTCTTGGTCTTTTTATATTAGATAAATGGATGTTTTGAGTTGTATTTGGGTATTTAGGGTCAATTTTAGCTGTTTTTCATTTGGGATCTACTTTTGTGAGGGTTTCTTTCTTAAATTTATTTTTTGTTTTACTTTGTTTTTGCTTATTTTTAACATATACTTGTTTTGGAATTGTTGGTAATTCTTCTTTATTTTCATTTAATTTTTCTATGACGTGTTCTTTGTGTTTTTGAATTTTTTCGTTAATATTTTTACACAACAGTTTCATTTTATCTATATGACTTGAAATGTAATTGTTTAACAATTGTTTGTCAATTTCTATATCGAATGGGGATTCAGTTTTTAAATGTCCTGTCACAATTTCATAGGGTTTCAATTTAGTTACGGAGAGTATCGAGCTGTTATAGGCTAATATAGCATAACAGACTTTTATTTCTATTGGCTCACTTTTGTGTTCATCCTGGTTATTTAACAATCTAATGTGTTCTATTAATGTTGAATGGAAACGTTCAATAATTCCATTGGATTCAGGATGTTGGGAACTAATGAAATGTACATTTACTTTATGAACTTCTAATAATTCTTTTAAAATTGAATTTTTAAACTCTGGACCATTGTCAGATATTATTTGTTCTGGAAGGCAGTGATGAGAAAAGTATTTTACTAGTTTATTAACTATTTCAATAACTTGAGAAGAATTAAGTTCATACGCTTGTGCATATTTAGAAAATGAGTCTATAATTATTGTCAAAAATTTAACGTTTTCTAATGTAGTGCTATCTATATGTAGAATTTGAAATGGTCTTATTGCAGTGGGGGTTGTGTTGTGGGATAACTTTAATGGGACTCTATCATATTTTGCTATTTGACAGATTTCACAATTGTTAATGTATGTTGGAATAGATTTTCTTTGATTGTTGGAGAATAGCACAGAATTTCTCGTATATGGGATCTTCGAAATATAGGTAGTACTTGACGTTTGGTGCAGTATTATTTTTAATAAAATCAATTATTTCTCTTTCGAGAACTTTTTCGGAAAGTTGGAGTAAAATTCGTTGTTTTGTTTTGTGTAATGTAATAATTTTTGGTTGCGATGACGAAAATTTTACTTGTGATATTATTATTTGATTTTCACCGAAATTTACTGGACACTCGACGATGGGAATATTAGCTATGCGATGTTCCGCTTGATTTGAGTGTACCGTTTCATCGTTCTCGTCAACGTTTTCGCGGTTTTCCTGATTGTCCATCTCTACTATTAGTGATTGTGCTTCACTTTGATTTTCTGTACTTGCCTGGTTTTCGAATTTTTTATTGAATTCTTCCATATAAGAAAGGATTCCTTGCGTTTCGTTAGTGTTTACCTCTATTCGCGATAATGCGTCTGCATTTTTATTTAATTTACCCTTTTTGTACACGATCTCATAGTCGTACTCCTCTAGTTTTAATCGCTATTTAATTAGCTTTGAATTGGGTTCTTTTAATGAGAATACCCACTGAAGCGGTTTATGATCGGTAACAATTTTGAATTTTCGGCCAAAAATATACGTTCGGAAATATTTAACTGTCCAAACAATGGATAATAACTCTTTCTCTATTGTGGAGTAATTGGTCTCTGATTGATTTAACGTTCTACTAGCATAAGCTATAGGTAGATCGGAACCTATTTTACCTTGAGATAAAACAGCTCCTATCGCGAAGTTGCTTGCGTCTGTCGTTACGTTAAATGTCTGGGTAAAATCTGGATATTGTAATATTGGTTCGTTAGTGAGTAAATTTTTGCATAGTTCAAAACATTGAATATATTCGGGGTTTTTGTAATTAATTTCGGCATCCTTTTTTAAGCAGTTAGTTAATGGTTTGGTCAATTTTGCAAAATCCTTGATGAATTTTCTGTAGTATCCAAGTAAGCCTAAAAATCCTTTAATTTGTTTCGCCATTTTTGGTATGGGGTAGTTTATTATTGCCTTTATTTTGTGTGGGTTTGGTTTTACACCGTTTGGGGTAACTATATGTCCGAGATAACTAACTTCTTTGCGTAAGAATTCCGATTTATCTAACTGTATTTTAAAGTTTGATTTCCGGAGTCGTTCGAATACTTCTTTTAACCGATTAATATGTTCTTGTAAACTAGTGCTAAAGATTATAATATCATCTAGATAAACAAGACATTTTTCATTTTGTATGCCTCTAAGAATGTTATCCATAACACGTTGAAATGTTGCGGGTGCATTTCTCAATCCGAATGGCATTCTCAAAAACTCGTAATGTCCGTTTTCGGTATTAAACGCGGTTTTTGATATGTCCTCCTCTGCCATTTCAATTTGATGGAAACCCGATGCCAAATCGAGTGTAGAGAAATATTGACAACGACCTAATTTGTCTAACAAATCGGTAATATTAGGTAGAGGGTAGCGATCTCCGATTGTTTTTTCGTTCAACTTACGATAGTCTATAACAATTCGCCATTTCTTTTTTCCGGAAGCGTCTAACTTTTTGGGCACAACCCAGATGGGAGATGACCAAGGTGAGTGAGATGGTCGAATAATTTTTTAGTCCAACATTTTTTGGATTTGTTCTTGGACTTCTTTCCTGTGAATTTCAGGATATCGGTATGTTCTTGTATAGACTGGAATGTCATCATTAGTTTTTATATAATGTTTTATTTGACTGGTGAATGTTAACTGATTGTTTTCTAAATGGAATATGTCGGAATATTGGGAAATTAATCTAAGGATTGCAGTTTTTTCTTCATTGTTCATATGATCAGTTCGGATGAATTTGAGATCAAGTTTATGACTGACTGCATTTAATGAGTTGAAATTTGGTTGAATGTTATTTGTTTCATAATCATCAAAATTTGAAACTACTATGGGGTAAGATGGGTCAAAAATTTTTTGTGATTCGGATGCATTTAGAATGGTACAGATGGCTTTATTTTTGCGCACGGTTGTAACACATTCTGGTATTTCTAAGTCGTTGATTTTTGTATATGGTAATATTATTTCTCCATCTTCAACATTCGGTATATTGAGTTCAATTACTTATTCTGATCTTGGTTCAATTGTAATATTATTTGTACTTGGCGCAAGTTTATGAAATTGTATTTTTATTTTACTGTTTGGTGTAATTAATAAATGGTTAGTTAGGTCTATGGACGCGTTCAATTTTTTTAAATTGTCAACTCCAAGTAAACAATCGAAATAATTATGAAAATCGAAGATGTGGAATTTTAAAAGGATGTTATTCTTCAGATTAAACAATTTTGATGAAGGGATAGTAGTACTATATTGTTCGATTGACGTCCCGTGTGCCGTTGAGATTTTAAAAGGGTCCTTTATAATTTGTTCTGTAAAATGTTTTTTTGCTATTATTGGTTTTACGAATGATTTGGAACTACCGGTGTCAAGTAAGAATTTTAAATTATTTTCTGGAAATACGATAAACGGTAATTCACTAGTAACTTTTGTTAAATTCATTAATTCGAATCTGGGGAGTCTGTCAGTTCCGAGGCTTCGATGTCTAAAAAATTATCTCTTTGATCTTCCTCTACAGGGTCAACATCTTGAATTCCTTCCGGGAATTCAACAAGAGGTTGTTCGTCTATGTTAAACAGTTCTTCGGATGTGAAATTAGGATTTTGATTCGGTTGAAAATTATTGGTGCTCCGTGGTGTAGAATTCTGATGTTTACTCCACGTATTCCTGGTAGAGGTGCTCATTGGAACCGGTTTTGGGAATGTTTGATTTGGGTTTGATTTAAATACGTTCACTTTCCTGCTTTGATTTGTGGAAGAATTGAGGGATGGATAGTTCCGGTACTGATTGGCATTACCAGTATTAGATTTAGATGTCGATTGTGGAAAATTATGAGAAAAATGTGTTAGTTGTAATTGCGGGTAATTAGTGAAACTCTTTGGGTTTGATTTTTGATTATCCGGTTTATTTCTAGATAACCTTTGTTGTGCTAATTCTAATTGAAAATCATTGGTTAACATGTTTAGTGCCGAATTTAAATCATCCGGATTTTTCGTTCTCATAAGAGATCCGATTGGATCTTTTAATCCTCGTAATAATATTCTAAGCGCATATTTCCGGAAATAAGCTGTCAATACTATTGCTTCGTTAACGTTCGTATTCATTTTTACATATGAAATTTGTAAATTTAACAATTGTTGTATTCGATTGTAAAATTCAAAGGGTGTTTCGTTGCCCTGTTTTAATTCGGTCATTTCTATAGACAATGTGAAACAGTCTCTTTTATCTGCGTAACAGCTTTGTAGTGATGTCTTTAATTCTGCCCAATTTTGAATATTACAAGAAGAAATATTTAACGCGGCTTTTCCCCTTATTTTTGATAAGATGCTGGACATCAGATATTCGTTCTGAAAATCGGTTGCATCGGCAGCATTATAAAACTTGGCTACCAATTTTTCACAAATTTCTATAAATCTGGGTAACAATTCTGGTTGCCTGTTAAATTCTGGGATCATGTTTAAATATTCTTGTTTTAGTTGAGCCATTTTTGAAAATAAATTTGATTCTAATTTAGGAAGAATTAAATTTACTTTTTTATTAAAATCTTCAATATTTGTTATCTGAGTTGGTGAGTTAGATTTTACTGAATTTGAAATGTCCTTTTCAATTTTTAAATCTACTTCTGACTCTGAATTATCTGAACTTTCACTTCGATAGTGATCTATTAAACCTCTATATGACATCAGTACTTACAGCAAAATGATGATCC
>JAZBGX010000281.1:0-10652 GCA_037414775.1 Zonitis immaculata
TGCTCATTAAACTAGTCCTGAACTGTCCGGAACGCGTTCGGGATTTGTACCGCGAATATAGCTATTATTGCGTGTCGCCCGGCGCATCCACCAAATCTCAATTTATATTATACAGAAAATATATAGGAAAAATAGAGTTTTTATCGAAATAGCCAGACATTTAGGAGAGAATTTTCGTTTGGTTGAACTGCCGATCACAGGCGTTTAACATTTTTTTGGTTGTGGTCTTAAATTTTTATGGTGACCGAAATTATTTGAATTATTCCCAAACTACAAGACCTTCGGTTTGATAATTTTGTAAATTTTACAAACCTCTATAGAATGCAAAAAGCACATTATTATGTTAATTTTATTGTATTATTGTTCGTTTTTTTTTCTGTTATTTTAGAGGGCCGGTAGCGTACGTGGTGAAGATCTACCTTATGTACTGGGTTTGCCATTAATAAACGGCGGACCGTTTTTTCCACACAACTACAGCCATAGTGATATCATCATTTCGAAAACGTTAATCCATTATATCAGTAATTTCGCACGGAAAGGGTAAGGAAAAAAAACACTCGCATCTTTTTCAATTTTCTCTAAATATAATCGTAAATATAAATTAAATAATCTCCATTTAGAATTTTTAATTCATTGCTGAATCTAAATATGTAGTTGCTTGGAATAGACCGAACAAAAAAAAAAAACTGAACAAGAAAAGCTAATTAGTAGAAAGATGCAAACAGCCAATGGTAATAAATTACAATCTAGTTCAGTTTGTAAGTCTGGAAAGGAACTCAGGAGAGCTTTAAAAACTAAAGAGCATTCGCGGCGAAGATTGATGACTATTTAAATAAAAATTTTTTAAAAAAAAGCAATTTTTTCATTCATATTTATGATAGAAATATAACAATAATATAATACAATAAACAAATCGATTTTTGTTAAATTTAACATATAGATTTAGTTCTGTTGTTAAATTTGAGTAAGATTGAATGTAAACGGAAAACTCGATCGTATTTGAAGCAAAAAATATGAAACACATTGGCATCATGCTGTTTTCCCTCTCTTTCTCTCTCAATCTCTCCTTATCTAGTCATTCCATTTCGTACGAGACCCAATTCAGTCAGATGAATTAGGAAAAAATAAAAAACAAATAAAGAAAAAATCACAAACAAGCACATCTACGTATTGATTTATTTCCTTTTATTTTATTTATTCTTTTTATTTTGTGTTGTAGAAACTCTCCTATTGTTCTTGATTAATAACATGCCTCTCGAGGAAATGAATAGTAAATTGCAAACATACACGTTTGCCAAATATATAAAGCAAAACAAAAAAATTGTGCAAATTGCGGACTATTTATTTTTCTAACTATTGTTTTTCAAATAAGTCTTATTCAAGATTTTTTTATTAATAATCTAATTTTAGATAGAAATTAATTAAAAATACATGGGAATTTTACTTTATTATTATTATGTCAGCTTGTTGTCGAGGCATATTCAACGATGCAACGAAACTACATGAAATTAGAAACTAGTTATAATTTGAGGAGTTGGTTAGAAAGCTTGAGGGGTTAATTAAAATTGTATGAAAACTGAAGTGTACAAATTTATTATAGAAAATCCAAACAGTACATTCGACGCCGCTGTCAACATATTGCACATATTATTATCCTTATTATTATTATTATTACTAATTGTCAACTGGAAGTTAATTCTATTTAGTCACAGATTTTCGTCGGTAAAAGCAAATTTCCATGGAAAATCCTAATATAACAAAAACTAAATCAAAGTTCATATAGAATGATCACAAAATTCTCATATAATATTTATAAAGCATCACCTCATCTTTACATTTATGTTATAGTATCGTCGATACATTTATTTCTAAATAGGAATCGAGTCTTGTTTAAAAAACTATATTACATATTCTCAGGCTATTTGCTGAAATAAGAAATATCTAATTTTCTCTACCAATTGTTTGTACGTTGGAAAGAAAATTATTTTGATTAAATTAAAATATAATTAAAAATTCTTACTTGACTTTAATCTTTTTTATTTAATTTGCAATTAAATATGTTTCGGTCATTAAAATTTAGAACATATTTAATGATAACAGTAGTTTAGCCTTTGAGAGAGAGGAAGAGAGCAAAAAACAATGCCATAGTAATGTAATTGCAGTTGAATATTGAATATTTACGCCCCGAATATTGTCATTTTCAAAACAATCGAACTTTCGTAGGAAAACCTCGGGCTATTTCTCAATTCTATATATTGAAATCGATAATGATAACTTGAATATTTGTGAAAAGTACATTTTAACTAAAAGCCAATTTAATTCGAAGATTAAACTTGCAGGGACATTTTTCTTCTAACTTTATTTAATTTTTTTAATCTAGAAAAGAATAATTTTATCTCAGAGAGCTCGGCAACATTTTTTTTACGGTCAATTTCTAGAATGTTATAGCAGCAGAGCCGTCCTAAGATATTCAGCGCCTGTGGATTACTAAAAAAAATGCGCCCCTCTTTAGATGCAAAAAAGTACAAAAATATACAACATCAATAAAAATTGCCTCTCCCAAAATAGCTGGCGCCGCAGGGCTATAGCCCATTTAGTCCTGTGGTTAGGGTAACCCTCTATAGCAGTTTCTAGAATTGTCAATCCACTGCAGCGAATTGATCATTTGGCCATTGGATAACTAAGCCCCAATTAATAAAATTTATATTTTTCAAAGGCAACTTCGACTGTTCTCAATCCATGAATTCGGTTTAACTAGAAAAGCGAACGAAGCAGCTTTCAATATATGCACGACGCTAAGCGAGAGTGTGCTCTCTTATAATACCACCAAACATTAGTTCAAGAGATTCAAGGATGGAAATTTCTGATAAACTCCATCCAGGACGAAAGTATGAAGGCTTAGAGAAATTAATCCCCAATTAAGTAATAAGAGCAATAGACAAAATTTCAACTTTAGAAGAAAGCCGACGTATATATGGAATTGCTAAGTTTTTATCGTACTAATGAGTGGTTGCGTGATGTTTTTACAGGAGATAAAAATTAGATCCCTTACTTTAAGAGTTGAGAAAGCAGACTACCGCCTCCAAAACCTGATGCAAGTAAAGGGGTTGTAGTAGGGAATATATGGAATTATTTACTGGAAGTTGTTGCTAACTAACAGTACAATCACGGCTAGGATTTATTGTGAACAAATGGATCGTATTGCAGCTAGATTACTTGAGAATTGAAGTAAAGTGTACGTCTTACATGACAACAGCTGATTACTTACAGCTGAAGTGACTCGTGAAAAAATTATTTCACTTGGATAGAGTGTCATTTCTCACCCACCGTATTCGCCAGACCTTAAATCTACTGATTTTTATTTATTTCGTTCTCTGTCTTATTATATACAAGACAAAATATCCATAGATGAGGCACATCTGATAACCGAACTCACTAAATACTTAAATCATAAATATTTTGTCTTTATCATCAACGCTTTGGTAACAAATGATAGAAAACAATCGTGCTTACATAATTGAGAAACAATTGCATTTAGTTATTGGTTGCCAACCTGATATAAGAAGACAAGAGAGAATTGTAATTTGAAAACCGCGTAAATATTAAACAAACATTTGTAATTTGTTCCAAACGACTATAGCAATTTGTTTCATTTTATCGTCCGTACTTAAATCCAAAACAAGTCTCGCTTGTTTTTGGTTTTGATATTCATTCGCTTAATTTATTCAATTATCAAACGAAAACTTAACCACATTTTCGAAAAATTCCTAATTTAATGGTTTTTTCTTATTTATTAAACAAGCGATGAATTAGGTATTAAATGAACGACAACCTTTATATATAGAATAATTTACGGTTAGATAATCTAAATGGGGGCAATATGTGGTATAGTGGAGTAGTTGGAGTGGATCGTTGAAATTTATAGATAATGACATGCCTGGAGCAAAATTGATGCGACATCATTAACTAATATGTTAAAGAACGTTCCACTACTCATGCTTGATTACAGTTCAAGTAGTTGTTTGAGGTAAATATAGAATCAAGCAAATCAAGCGGATTTAATAGAATTTTCACGCTTTCGTACACAATCGATAATAAATAAACAATAATTATTTACCTAAGACGTCCGGATTTTCAAGACAAATTTCTTAGAGGAGAATACTCTCGTAACTAAATCGTATTTTATGACCAATAAAATTTACTATGGAACATCTTTATACCAGTAATAAGGGTGGAGAGAGACTTATGTCTGTTACAAATAATCATAAAATAATATTTATTTGTTTGCAGTGATCCGAATGGGGCTGTACCGAACGCATCCGCTTCAGAAGCGAAAAATTCCCAAAAAATCCACGACGAACAACAAATCAATGCACCATATTGGGATACGTACGATACAATCAATCAACTATATTTAGAATTAGGTAAGCTAAATTTATTTTCATTTTTTTTTTCCATCGTTTTAGAATTCTTTAGTCGTTGTCTTATATAAAACCATAAAATTGAGATAAAGTACCTAGCATTTATCGTTATTAAAAAAAATCTACCCATGTGATAATAAGTAAAATGTAGTAGCTAGGACATCTGGGTTGGATTTTAATTAAATAACCCGAATGATAACAAGCAGCCAAGCTATCTCCATTAATCATCGTAAAAAAAAAACTACAAGCGAAAGAAACGTTTATTAAACGTGCTGTCTAGGATTTTTCCACCTCATCAATATCTAGATTATAAATATTTTCAATTGTTTCCCTATAGATAACACTTACATATAAATTTATTTATTTTCGTAGAAATTGTGAAAAAATTCCATAAATCCATTAATTTCAACATAGAAATGATGTTTTAATATCAATTTTAATTAATATGATTTACGAGAAAGTTTCCACTTTAATTTCGCGCAACTTGAAACTGTGCTTTAGTTTGATAGAATATTGCCGCATATTATTAATGGCCAAATTCTCTATTTCGGTTGACGCCTCTCAAATATTCTCATCTATTTAAAACTTCCTCTATATCTATAATTTTCAATCGAATTACATCCATCTCTCTAGTGTGTGAACATTCAATTAAATAAAATTGGTTTGTGTTCCAGGAAACCGTCCGGATATGAAGAATCACTATAGAGGCCATAAAATGTCTTTATGGCTGAATCTCATACCACAATTACATCGACCTGGTGAAGGTGATGATATATCAATGAGACACCATCATTTTCAAGAGGAGGAAGATCAATATTATGACGGTACAATACGAAATCTTATCTTTATACCAAACAAAGACTAATTATAAGACTTTTCGAAAATAATTGGTGGCAGTTTTTCTTTGCCACAATGTTGTTGGTATAGGAATAAATCAAGTCAAACAATATAGAGACGGGATTGTTTGTAATTTATTATATTTACTATAGATAGGATCATCATTTATGAATTATTAACGAGAATCCTAAATTATTAATAAAATCAAGCTTCAGATTCAACTAGTTGATGCTAATTAAAGGATCGTCTATTTTAGTGTAATTGTGTTGCAATATTCCAGAAAATTCTATGGTTGTAGGAATAGGAATATTTCTATTAAAAAAAAAAACAAATCCTTGAAGTTGTTGTTTATTTCCAATTTATTTTATTCTATTTATTTTGCTTATATCGTTCAATATACAGGATGATTCATTAACAATGGGCAATCAATGGACAGCTCAATTTGCCTTGAACAAATGTTGCGAACTTACGAGATACAAGTGGTGAAAGTTGGAGTTCTAAATAGAAAATTTCTCAATAACTTAGAAAGCTTCAGCCGTGTTAATATTTTTTGGCGTGAGCATTACAAATTTGATGCTAATTTTGGCATTGTCTACACAAAGCGTTAGTAACACCCTGTCAGTATGCTGAATTAGAACTTTTTATTTGTCGAATAAGGTATCGCTAAACGAACCTGATATTCTCAGAGGCCGTGTAATTTTATGAAGAAAACATATTCTTGTTTAATTCATCTAACTCTATTGGTTTTCGAGTTAGTTGCCTTTAAACGTTTGATTTTTAGAAAATTTTGTGAAAAGTCCCGTGAAAATATTGGATACGATATGAGGAAGACCAATAAATAAAGGAATATTTTCTATGAATGATTTGTATAAAATTGGTGGATGCGCCACACTAATTATTATAGAACTGAACGTTTCAAATGTAATTAGCTCAACAACCGACTAACTTAGATAAATTAGACGGTAGTACCTTTTCTTTGTAAAATTGAACTGCCTTCCAGATTCTCATGGCATGGTAGTGAACATTTATTGGACAAGAAAGATATGTTCTGATTTAGTAAAGTAGCATAATGCTTTCAACACCCTGTATCTGTTATCATGTTGAGCTCAATCATCATATTTTGATGTGTAATGTCTTCAACTCAGAGATTGCCCATTGTTAATGAATCACCCTGTAAAGAATTATTTTTATGTTATATAATGCAGTGATTGCAATTCAAATCCGGATAGGGAGTTATTTTTCAAAAATTTCACAATACCGTTTAATATTCCAGAATTTCAATATTTCTCGATTAGATAAAGCTTTGAGAAAGCCATTTTTATTAGTTAATGCGAGTTTTTCATGCAAATTCCCTACAAAATAATCATTTTTTCGAATTTATGTCCAATTTCCTATAAATTCCAAGTTTTTATTATAAATTTAATTTAATTTGAGAACAACTAATTTATGTCCGTAATTGACCGTATATTGTGTAAATTTGGATTGTAGATATATTTTAAGCGCCTGTTCTGCTAACTAAAACTTATTCTAGGCTTGATCCGTCCTCAAACGAAGAAACCACCACCTTTGATCCACGTGATCGCACCACCACCACAACCATCACCATCTGCAACGACTGAACCTACTGCAACAACTACAACATCACCATTACTACAACCACCACCGGCACCACCCAAATCGGATACCGCCCTTCAAGCTACCACAACAACTGAATGTCCACCAAATACAACAATTCTAATACCAACATTAACAAAAAATACAAATAATAATTTATTAAGGAAATTAGCATCGAGTCATTATCAAAGTTATACAACAGCATTAACTGTAACAATAGCCGTTGGATGTTTCCTATTATTATTGAATATTGTTATATTTGCTGGTATTTATCATCAACGGGATCGTGGTAGAAATAAGAAAAAGAAAAATGAAGAATTAGCGGAAGCTGGCAGTTGCAGCAGTTCATCTGGTTGGTAATCAAAAATAAATTATTATATAAACAAATAAATTTAAATAAATTTTCGATGATTTTTTTTTTTTATTCTGGGGATTGGACAGGTGAGAATTATGAGAAAACTATGGAGGCACGCAATTACGAATGGAATAAAAGTTCATATGAAATCAATAGAAGTGGTGGTAGTTTTAAAACAATGTCGAATATTGGTGAATTTAGTTGTGATAAACGTGCAACATTAGCCGATATACAAATGACTGAATTACCTATACAACAATTCCAATCATCACCACCGCCAGCCAAACGATACGATTTACATCCAATAACAACAACAACAACAAATTGCCAACAACCACCCGATGTGACAACATCAACAAATAGTAATCAAGATAAAACAATTATAATTAGTCCGAATATACCGGAACCACCGCCACCACCCAAAGGACAACCGCCACAATTGTCGACGTCGATTTGTAATCAAACCGGCATATTGAGGCCGCACGGTGTTCCAACAACGCCCGGAACAATGAAAAAACGTGTTCAAATACAAGAAATCTCTGTTTGAGTGTCCCCGTTATTCTTATAAATATTAATATAATAATAAATTTTTCGTTTGGTTTAATTGAATAAATAAAATCAAAACCATATCTAATTGACAATTTTTCTAAACGTAATTATATGCACTGTGATTGTCATAAATTTTACGTAAACGTCAACAAGAGGATTCCTACTAATTTCGATTAATACATCAATTAATTGATTGTGAATTATTTTCCTATATATAGTATGTCCCATTATAATGGATCAACCAAAACAACAATATCTTTATAATTTTGTTGAATTAAAACGGTGATCATCTGTATTGGAATAGACTATAAAATGGAATTGAGTTATAAGTACTTATAATTAGTAATTTTACGAAGAATTGATTCCGCTTGCATTTCAAACAATAACGATTTTCTATCATCAATACCAACAACAATTCTATTACTAATTTGTAAATTTTTATTAACAATAAAGTGCTAAATCAAATTGTAAAATCAAAAAAAAATAATTATATTGTTGATAATAAAGGAAATTGTATCAATTCAAAAATTATATTTTCAGACAATCAGCCAAATTTTCATTTTTCACAATTTCGCGACATTATCAACAATATAATGTAGAATTTAATCAAAAAATTTTGTTGTAAATATGCAATTTTTATACTGCCAAAATAAATTGCATGCGTTTCTCTCTAAATAAATCTCCAGTATCATTATTATTATAATTATTATCATTATCGCTTTCACTATATTGGTTTGATATCAATTTTTTCTTGTTATTACAATAATAAATTAGTTTTATTTTCGTTTATCTACCCAGAGTTTTATGGATTTAGAGTTGGAAACCAAAATTACCAATTGAAATTTTTTTTCTAGATTATCTTTTCGAATAATTTGTGTAAATTGTAAATCGAGAGAAAAAATAATTCAATTTTAATCAAATAAAACGATTTTATAAATCATTATTATTATTATTATTGGATGATAATGATGGTGATGTTGTTGTAAATAATTAAAAAAAAAAAAAGAAATAATACATCCTTTATCGATGTGACAAATTGTTTAAATAATAAAATATGATTATGATATGGTTTTATGTTTTGTTTTTTTTCTTTCTAAATCAATCACCTTGTAATAAGCTTTTTTTTATTTTTATAATAGTTTTCCAGTTAAGTTCTCAATAATATTTGTATTTACTCAACATAATTACTATTGTTTAATCTATATACCCGGTGGTCCATTCAAAATTACTACAAATTTTGAGATCTTACTCATTGTCAGTACTTGAGAAATGTTTTGAACAACACAAGTCAATGAAATTTTTCGTGGTCTGATAGACGGTGTGGTGCGCTCCCACACGTATCTTTAAAAGTTAAAATCCCTATTGGAAGTCACTAGTTATTTTATTCTATTAAATTAGCTTTAATTTGATATATATGATAAAACCAGAAACGTTATATGAACGTATAAGTTCAAGTAATTAATACCTATTTGCATGCGGTTGATAAGAGGTTGCGGTCAAATGGGAAATAACGACCCAAACTCTTCAAATTCCTTACAATTTTTTTTTTGGAAAGAATCAATCAATTTAAATTCAATTATAAGTACTTGCAACCAAATTTTGATAGCCCATTCGGTAGCAACGTATGTCTCTGTTGATAATAATCCATAAAAATAAAAAAAAACAGATTATGCGACGAGATCTCATCCTAATACGATATAATTTTTTAAAGGGTGTCAATAATGATCGCTAAGTAGTTACTTAAATTTCGAGAGCATGAAACGTAGAAGCACTCCGGATTCTTTCGTTCAAGTTTTCAGGTGTTGTGGGTACTCTGGATTACACTTTCAAATTGTAATGATTAAATCAAGTGCAGTGAGATTATATCCAGTACATCGATTCAAATATATACAATGTAAAATTTCTTTGAAGTTTGAGCTTAATGAACTGAGCTGTGGAGCCACTTCCAGCTCCCAAACTAATGGTTTTTAATAATAAGGAGAAGTCGTCATTCAAGAAATCTTGATACTTTTTTCCATTTAATGTGCCATCAATGGAATATGGACTAATTATTTTATCGTCAAGTATGCGACACTAAGTTTTTACACCACCACCATCGTTGCTTAGCAACTTAGCATATGCAGTGAGGATTTCCCCTACAGGCTAGTAGTGCATTTTTTGAAAATTTAGTTGGCCTTGATTTATCCATAATAAGAACAGATCTTAAGATATTTTTATTTTCGTCTATACTTATTGCAATGTCCCTAAGAATTTTGGCACAGATCCTGGTGTAAAGAAATTTGATAGAGATGAGATTTAAAATCGTAGAGAATTCTCAATAGACTTGGCCGCGATATTTTTGTAACTAACGATAAACTTCTCGTACCTACTCGTACATGTGAATTTACATTCGCACCAGCTAAAATAGCAACTTCATTGTTTGGAAAACACGATAAAGCCTAATCGAATGTACCAAAGAGAAGAATAGCTTGACTCTAGAAAACCCTGGAAGGATTCCTTGCGAGCGAAATCCTATCATCAAACACCACGTCCGATGATAAGTCCAAAATATACTGAAATCCTTATTTGGCTCACTTGAAATTGTCAGAATTAATGGACCACCCGCTATAACGACTTATTTATCATTGACACATATTTTAATCGATAAAACGAAATTTCGATAATTTCCTAGACTTTCTTATTGTACTCTGAAAAATCGCAGATACTTATTCCAAGAAACTGTAGGTGACTACATCGAAATACAAGTTCAACTCAGAAATGTAATAACGATAACGATAACAATAGATGCGTATATAATTGACGAAAAATTGAGAAAAAACTAACCAGTAGATACTGGTAACATTTTTTTCGTCGCAATAATCCATTGAACGATAATG